>JAECUM010015516.1:0-33966 GCA_016617855.1 Megalonaias nervosa
ATATATATATATATATATATATATATATATATATATATATATATATATATATATATATGTGTGTGTGTGTGTGTGTGTGTAACTGGAGTGTGATTTGGATTTCAATATGTACGAAATTTGCTGTTCATGTAAATTTTGACAATTTTTTTTAATTTACAAATCATCAATAGGAAAATAAATATATCAAGTTCGTTAATTGGATTTTTTTAATTTTCAGTTCAGTCTGTAATATCAGTTAAACATATCTGGTACAAAAGTGTTCCAGTATAAGAGAGTCATATATAAAAATGGTGTATAGCAAATGTGTTTTTCATAAGTTCATGTGTTTACCATCTTATAATTTCTAAAATTATGTAACTTTTGTGCTTTTCAAATGCACATTCATTGACATTTTTAAAAACATGCAGGTACATCATTCTTTGAGGCCGACAAATTACAGTGTGGGGCATGTAACAACATGTATATGGACTATTCATAAAACCATTTAAAATGTTTATATGAGGCTGGGGGGAAAAACCCCATGAAGTAATAAGCCTTTATAGTAGACTGATATGCATATACAATGATGCTCATTACATTGTCACAAACACCTGCATCAATTGCATGTTTGGTCATTATGTGAACTAATAACTGGGTACATACAGTAGTTTAAACCAGCCTGGAAGAACTAGTCAGGCTCACACAGTCATGGGCTTGGGATGTTGATAGCAGAGGGCCATTCAGCTGGGGGGTGTCATATTACCATGGATAGAAACTATCCAAATTTTTGGGGCCTGTCCTATGAGTAATTACGAAGTTGTCTATTACGTATCCGCTGGACATTTGGTGGGATCAAAGTCTGCAGGTATCCTGGAGCCATACCTTGATACATTTTCAGAAAAGTTATTATTCTATGACTGCAGTACCTTGTTGAAACTCTTTCCCCATTTCGTTTTCTCTAAAATTCTGGCATACGATGCAAATTTGGTTGCCCCACAAACGATTCAACCTGCTTCAGCTTCTATCTTTGCTATTTCCTGTTTTTCCTACTCGGTGCATTATCCCAGATAATATTTCCATACTCCAAAAGAGGTATTATATAGGTCAAATAAAGAAGTTCAGATCATTTGCTATCAAGTGTCCCGATGTCAGCCAACTTCTCACACATTTTCACAACATGCTCAACTGTTGACTTCCTTACATCCTCCTCTCCCGGAAACAAGCCACGTAAAATCTGCATTGGCCCCCTAACCGGCCAAACCTACAACATCTCAAACAGTGCGAATCCAGTTTCCTCATGTGGTACTTCGCGGGATGCAAACAACAAATATGGTAACATCTCATCCTATTCATTCTTGTTGTCTGTACAGAACTTCCGCAACACTGACTTCAACGTCCCGTTAAAACGTTCTACCTTCCATTCGATTGTGGGTGAAAAGGCGTTGTCTGTTAATATGACCTTTGGAAGACCAACGCGGCTAAACAAACTAAATCAGTGCTCTAGCTACACTCGTTTCCTAGATACCCTTCAGAGGAAAAGCTTCGGGATACCTCATAGCATCACCAACCACTGTCAGAATGTATTTGTTTCCAGACTTCGTTCTAGATAACGGCCCTACAATATCCATTGCAATTTTTAAGAACGGTTCTGTTATCACCAGTGGGCAAACCATTGGTGCTTTCCCACCTGCAGTCCGTTTTGCTGCCATCTGACATTCATGACGCGTTGTACAATACCTTTTTACATCTGGTTCCTTATAATGCGGAGTGTCGATACTTACCACAGCCAACTGTGCGGTAAATGGCTGACCCACTGCTGTGTATAATGTTACCTTGTGCCCCTCCAGTTCGCAACTCTCGTCAACAAGATCTTCTCTTATCAAGGTCATATCTGAGCCAGTGACCTTCACAAACATGATCTAGCGCCCATTTACACATCCTGTTTCCGAAATAAGGCTTAGCAAAACAAGTTGCTGGATTGCCACGATGTTTCATGTCATCTGTTGGACAACTACTTGAAATATGTCCCCATTGCTTGCATTGATAACAACTGCCTATTCTTTTGTTTGGACTGGTCATTCTTCGATATCAGTTTCGCTTGCTGCTGTAAATTCTGAATATTCGTCTTGTTAGTACTCACATTTATATTTTGATGAAACTTATTCTTCTGCCGTTGCTGTTATACATTTGTGGGAATATAATCTTCTGCAGCCTCTGCAACTGGAGTAGAGCCCTTGTTCCTCCTAGTCCACTGTTGCTGATCTTGTGGCAAGGCTTTCAAGAAAAATTCCTCACGGTGACAGATAACTGGGTCAAGATCATCCAAGAAACGATTTATGTGTTAATCAGTCCTGGCCATCAGACCACGATACGTCTCAGTACATCCCTTCTTCATGCTCACCAAAGCAGCGAAATGTTCATGCGGTCTCTTTCCAAGCGATCAATCAATCCTTTCCTGAGTTCCAGGTAATTTCCACAAGCTTGAGTTGCAACATATCTAGCCTCATCTGTCAAAAGAGTTCTTAGGTGCAATACTTTCAACTCTTCTGACCACTTAGCATGCAATTCAAACCCTGCTAGGAAAGTCACAATATCTTCTCCTCGTTCATGGTCATATGACTGAAGCTTTACTTTAAATAGCATTGATGATGTTTTTCTGTCACGTTTTCTTGATGCTTTATTCTTTCTAACTCAATTTCCAAACGCTTCATTTATAATCTTAATTTCTCTCTTTCTAATTCCAGTTTTTGACGCTCCATTTCCCACCCAAGCTCTTTCTTTCTTAACTCCAATTCTCTTTCATTCTTCTTAGAGCTAGGTTTTCGCTTTGTTTCCTTGGTGGTTGCATGTGCGCAAGGTTAAGTTCCTCTTCATACTCCGTTGTTTCTGTATCTGTAAATTCCATTACATTCCGTATTGCCTCTTTTCATCAAGGTTGTCATGAATTATACATCACTCTCTCAACGTCACCCGTAACCGACATACTGACAAACTATATGCAAGTACTGTAAGTTCTATCACTGTATTCACAACCACTGGACTAGCTTTTCCTTTCCACGAATTTCTGGGCTTTTACGTGCACACAATTTACAGTGATACACACTTTGCACTTACCGGTCAACAACTATACGCTGAACACACAGTCAGGGCCGTAGAGAGCGATCACGGGCCCTGGGGTAAGAAACACCCGGGCCTCTCCAAGTTCTTGTTAAAACAAAATTTTTCTTTCATAAAATTAAAAAGTGTTGTTCAGCCCGGGCCCGGGGGATATATCCCTGGTTGCCCCCCCCCCTCTTTTCGGCCCTGCACACAGTACAACCAGTCACTGTAAATGTCACACACAGGTTCGCAGAATCCACCGCTTCCAGAATTGTCGAATACAATTCCAGTGTATTGAATAAATCCAAATAATTCACACAGAATTATTGTAATCCGTACCGCTGCCACCAAAATGTTACATTGGGATTCAAAGGACACACAAA
This sequence comes from Megalonaias nervosa, assembly GCA_016617855.1. Taxonomy (NCBI): domain Eukaryota; kingdom Metazoa; phylum Mollusca; class Bivalvia; order Unionida; family Unionidae; genus Megalonaias; species Megalonaias nervosa. Next base: position 3,462 of record JAECUM010015516.1, read on the forward strand.
AACCAAGCAAGGGTTCTAAATAAAATAAAGCTAAAATCTTTACGAAGCCCCAAACCAGTGTTGCTTACAGTACCAAGTTCAGCTACATAACTGCCTGTTCTCCCACTCTGTTCTTGTTTAGTAAGGGTTAGAGATAAGGGATTTCAATTAATTTAACATTTGTATCTTATCCAAGGGCGTGAACTGGTTCAGGCTCAGTTAGCCATGGGAAGATAAACAACAGAACCGAACCTGTTGACAGTCTCTGGTATCAAATATCCAGAATGCTGGGATTAATGTTCTGGCCAACTGTCACAACTAACAGCTAGAATCTGATACAGGCACTGAGAGTGCAATCGTACTGATAACAACAACATTAATTGCTTTACCCCACCCCACCCGCATAGTCATACTATTTTGTAAGTATTATCATTTTGAAAGTGATATAACAGTCGAGTACTGAGATATGGCAGTTGATTGACGTATCTTTTCTTGTTTCTGTATAACTTTGAAAGATTAATCAGTATCTTCTGTTCTATTTAGTGTCTTTAATGCAGTAGGTCTTACTTTTTTCATTTGACTTGTATACAGCACTACGCCATTATCTCATGTAAAATCGAGATTGTGTTTCCTTAAATGTAGTTTTGAATGGAAATATGATATTTGAAATTGACGTAAGCGTCACATTTACATGTAAGATGAAACTGAATAATATTTCACATGGTCCGAATTAGCTGGCAATATGGTCCGAATCAGCTCGTAAAATGGTCCAAATCAGCCTGGTTCGAATCAACTATGGTCCGAATAAGCCTGCAAAAATCTTCGTTATCTTCAAATTTATGGAGAATGACAGTTGATCATTTGTTTTTTTTTTAAGAAAAGAAATTTAAAAAATGAAGGATTAAAAATATATAATTTTGGAACGTAACAAAAAAATATTTCCGTATTCAGGCTCCGTTCGTCAAATTTAATCCGCCATGAGAAATTGGGTTTCGTAGTAGTACACACCAAAATGGAAGCAGGCGTTTTGCACCAAAAAGTTTCGGATGTAATATACGTCCGTGAATTTTTACAGAGCTGGGATGCAAGTGTGCTCTGTGACTGCAGAAGAGAAGCAAAAGACAGTGCAGATATAGATACATTCGCTGAGCTGATGGAATTGGATAAAGAAACTATTAAAGAGTTGGACAAAGTGTGTAGGTTAGTGTTATATATTTTCGAGAGTTCACTATGTTTGGAATGTGTTTTCGAGGGATGCTTGTGGTTTGGACTTGAGCGTTACAAGCAATTTTAAAATTAATTATCTAAATTCACCAGAGTAAGAGCTCCATAAATTTATATAATTAATGTATCCTTTTGGCACCAACAACAAAAAAATATTTTTTGTTTTATGACTTTAGTGAACTGTTAGCATAAACCAATGGTTTTATTTAAACGATAACAGAAGCAAAATTTGCACAAATGAAATGTTGTAACATATACGCATTTATTTCATTAAAATATTTCAGAATATTTATTTCTTATGAATTGTTTTCTAACAGTATCAACTTAATATTGTTATTGCAGTTATTAATTTTCTTGTCAAAACTGGTACCATACCCAGATTCTTTTTTTGTTTTAATTGGTAGGCACATCTCAACCAGATTCGGTACACCAATCAGTATAATTAAGCTTTTTATTGAATGCTATATTTTTAACATTTCGACAAAAATAGATTTCTATATTTTTATACTTTATAATTACAGCAATTGTTTAACATTTTTTTATTAATTTTGGGCAAATAAGTTCATGATATTGAAAGATAATCAATTGGATTTTGCTTCACACAGAATTTTACTGAATCAAAATTTGTTGTTTGAGATTAGCTAAGAGAAAAAAAATATAGACGGCAAACACATGAATCTGAGAAGGGGTGGGCTGGTGTTTCATTTCTAGAAGTATTGAAGAAGACAAAAATATATTTGGGGCTAGATTTTATTCTTTTTTCTACTTAATCATCACTTCATTCATATTACCCGGTAGTTGTTGTCTTAATGTTTATCTGTCATCTTGATTGTTTGATTTGGTGTTATCATTTTTTATGAGTTAAAGGTTTCTTTGCCCTCCATTATTGTAATTTTGTATTGATTTGTGGTTTGTATGTTTTCTAGTGTTAAAGCCTCATTAGGTTTCTTTGCCCTTGATATGATCAGGTCTCCCCTCAGCTGTATCATATAACCTTTCATGAAAGAAAATTCTAAAAACTTTCTAACAGTATGTCTCTACTCTTTTTAGAATCTTATAGACACTAAAATTAAAGACAATAATATTTAACATGAGTAGAAACTAGACCATGAAACAAGACCGTGGAAGGACCATGTAAAGTTTAATATTGATATTATCATTGATAGCTGTTTGGAAGTACACTGCAGCAGAGCTTAAAACCAGCTGAAAAGTGAATAATTGTGAGGAGACCCATCTGTGAAGAAGCTTGACTCTTTGACCTTCCTCCCTTGTTGATTATTAAGATAACCAGATGTTATTAAGATGCATACTGAAACTTATAGTAGTATGATAATTGAGGCTTAGTATTTTTGTAACTGATTTAGGTTAAGCATTGTATACCCCCACCCCCTAGACTTTGTTCTTGCATCATACTTGCAAGCATGCAAACCCACATGTGAAAGTTACCATCATGCTTCCATGCCAGATGAAGGTCATATGGTGTAGAAGACTTCAATCTAGACTAGTAACCAGACAAAACTGCTATAATCATACTGAAATAATACTCCATCCACTGTCCATGCCCACATCCACTGTCCATTCAATGCTCTACATACACAATTGTTTATCATGCCATTATACACATCAAAGATTGTCCATTGACATGACATTAATCTTAAACATTGGCATGATGGTGATACAGCATGGGTGCAATGTATTTGTGTCCACTTACAGCATCAATGCTTGCATGGTAAACAAACTGACCACCATTACTGGAATTGTATTACACACACACACACTATGCATGTGCATGTAGTTTTCAGTTATCATTGCAACCATTACTAGGCAGTGTGTTGGCAGACCAATTGATATTTACTTGCAGACTTAGTTTGGCTGTCTATTATGTGTTAGTACAGCGGTGCTGACTCCTGCATAAAGATGTATTAAATCCAGTTTCCTGTGTGCTGTTACTTCTCAGAAGGGGAAATAGTGATATCTTGACTCAACCAAGAAATATAGAATTCTGGCATCCCTAATATTTCAAAGCAGAATTGTGCATTTCTTGTCTTAATTCCAGTTTTAGCCAAAATGTGATTTGTCAATGGGAAAAAGTACTCAGATTAATTCTGGTGGATGTGCTGTCAATTTTTAGAGACTTAGAATATTTATTCAAAGACTGGGTTTACTTACCATTACTTGGGACAGTGTATGGATGTGTATATAATAAGACATGGAATAGTGATTTAAAATAATGTAGTTTTCACATTGACTTAGTATAGTTGGGGTGCATGCATGTTTTCCACCAGCCAGTTATCTTCAAGTATGAGTTCTTTCCTTTATTTGTTAAGTATTCTTGGTGGAATTATCAGTTACTGTGTCATACTTTTGTTGAGGACATGATAGGTTCGAACCACACTTGCATAGTAATTGAAGAAACATCAAAGATTATTATAATTATGAGGCATGCATAATTCTTTGCAATATAATTTCTTTGAAACAACCTTGGAGGCTTATTATTTGTCATTTGACATGCTAGGGGCACAACTGGGGTTGCAAATTCAAACACCATACTTGACACTGACTGCACATGTCTGTTGACCATATGAAATTCATTTATAAGATCTTAAAATCAGCAGTATGTTTATAATCTCAAATAAATACCGATTTACAGCACAGCCCGAGTGGAGACTATTACCTTTTACATTAAAGTTACCGTGGTGTATATATTTACATATATACTGAAATGTTCATAGTATTTTAAAAGGATTTATAAGTGTGTGTAATACTAATAATACTTAAACAATGAAATTTTTCTAATGTTAGATAAAAAATTACGTCACTATTTTATTTAAATGTGTCATATAGCTTTGTCAAATTTGCTCAAAAGAAGTTTTATGATTTTTAAAAACACATATTTGGAGCATCTTGATAAATTAATCAACTTAGATGACTTCTTTATTCATGTATTTCATTCAAATTAGATTGCTTTGACTTGAATTTTCAATGTGTGGAAGATTACATAGCAATGAAAATATTTACTACATGGAAATCTGCCATGAATCCACTCAGTATACAGTCTAGGTAAAAGTACTTTTGAGTTGTAGTAACAGAATGGAGATTCTTCCTACATCATCGGGACACTTGTCTGGTGTATGATATAGCTCAATAAAACTTGTCAGATCGAAGTTTTCCTTGCAATACACAGAACCACAAACAGTTTAAGCTACCAAATGTACTTACAGTGCAACAAACATGCATTGGAATAATAATAAGGGCAGCCAAACATAGGTAGATAGATTTGGAAGAGCTCTGTAAAACTGGGTTGAGTTCTCGGTGAACTCTGTAAAACTTGGTAAGGTTACCAAAGGGGAATTGAGTGAGCAAAGTACAGACGATGAAGGTGGATGGAGCATTATATAGTCATTCAACATAGTATGCATGCCAGACTGTGTTGCATTTGGTGTATCTGTGCTTCCAACATGATGAGTTAAGTTCACCAAACATTACAGAGGTGGAAAGGTTAGATCTGAAAGTATGTATATAGTAGTAATTCATGTGCCTCTGCAACCTTAGCAACCACTCAAGAGCCAATCACTGCCAAAGATGCATGTCAAGCGACCATTCAGAAGAGGGCTAACATACATCATTGGAAACAATCTGAGATGTAGAGAACAATACTGATGTACACAATGCAACGAATAATAAAAATTTATGAGAAAATATGCATGGAGATCAGTTGAAGTGGACTTATAAGTTACAGTTAAAACATCATATTAAGTGTATATTAGTGACTTTAAATGAATAGCAAAGTGGAAAGGTGTGTTAATGATGGAAGTGGAAGCATAACTACACTTGACACATTTTCATTACCCTGTTTATTCTGGTTAAAATAAAGAATATAACAAATAGTATTTATAATATAGAAGTAACTCTTGAGCTTTATTATAAAATAACAAACCATTAATACACAATTTCATCATTTACAAGACTTTTGGGCAATTATCCTGATGATATATGAGCCAATTAAAGATATTAAAATTCTTACATGGATGTATCCAGGAATCATATTGATGTTATAACACAGACACAGCTGGAGTTAAAGCAGATATTGTTCTTGGTGCACATTTGACAATGTTGCTTAAACGTGAGAATGATGATGGATTAAAAATCTCAAACTAGTGGATTTATGGTGGTCCACTTATCATACTGAAAGACACAGAGGTCACCAAAACAATGAAACAGACAATGGATTTAAAATGATTCTTAAGACACTGGAAAAATACACCAATGTAGGATCGGGATGGACTCTTGACATATGCATGGAAGTTCAGTTGCATTTTTCCCCATATCAATCATTCCGTGGGACTAGTTACATTAAAACATCAGTGCATATCCCATGTAGCCAGTGGTAAATGTGAAAAATTATGACAGTCCATATGGGTGCTTGAGTCGGCGCTGCATCCAGCAAGTGATAATCAAGGTCATCCTAAAAAATACAAACAATACTTGTGTGAAATTAAGTTTGATAACATAGAATTTCCTGTACAAGTTATTGACATCAGTATGTTTGAGTAACTTAATCTGTTAATTCTGGCATTGCACCAATTTACTGCATGGAATAAAAGTCTGCAGCTGATTTGACAATCATTATAAACACACAGGCAGTTTAATATTGATTTGTTGTAATTCACAGACTAGAGTTGCTGTACTATTATGTGTGGGTCAAAAATTTCTCATGAATAGTATACCTGTATGGTAAGTACAACTGTACGAGATTTCAATGCAAATGTTGCATGCATGTCTGTGGTACCCAGCAGCTACTTCATGAGCATAACATTTACTTTGGTGGAATCCGTCAATTGCCACCATGTACAGTCATGCCAGAACATTCTGAAATTGAAATTAGCTCAACAAAAATGAAGATACAGTAAATCATCTATGCAGACTTCAAATATCTTAACATTTTAGTGCACCCTCCGGAGGTTTTAACAAATAAATGCAAATTGCTGAACAATTCCAACGTAGGATTTGTTACACTGTAGTCAGATGTAATGAGGGAACTGAGCCACCAATGTTGTTATGCTACCAGAGCAATATCTCCCCAAACATGGTAAGTGTTTTAAATCACTTGAAATTACATTGAAATGGATTCAGCCGCACCTCTTCTTCCCCATGGACATGATTATCACTGATGATGATGCATGCAAGCTTTTCACAACCACACATTGTTGGATCTGTGATGGAACTTCAGCTGCATTGATGCCAAAGTACTAGATCACTGTCACACTACTGGCATGTATAGAGGAGCTGCATACATCACATGCAATCTACAGTTGGAAATTTACCCCCAACTAAAACAGAAGTCCCAGTGCTTCATAACCTGCATGAGGATATGGTCACCTGATCATGCAAGTAGTTGCTGCAGCATCAAAGGTGCCACTAAGTGTAATCCCCCTAAAACACGTGATATTCAGGATGCAGTTCATTGACTCGTTGCAGTTTCTAAATTCAAGCCAGGACAAGCTAGTTAGCAACCTTGCAGTTAATGGAAATGATCATTTTACGATCACCAGTCAATATGGTACTGCTCCTACTGACAAGTTGAAGTTGATAACTAAGGGAATGTACCCGTATGAGTAAATGAGCAGATGGGGAAAAGTTTACTGAAACTCAGCTACCACTGATTGAGTCATTCGCCTTATGGTTGTTTCACAACAGCATTTCTGCCAATGACTATGAGCATGCAAAGTCCACATTCAAATGCAACATGGGTGTTTATCATGATCTACGTTTGAGAACAGATGTGCTTCTGCTTGCAGATGTTTTTGAGATGTTTATGATACAGTCATGTGTGTGTACAAGCTCAGTCACTAGAAATGGTTTATGTTGCATTGTTGTACATGTATAAAACAATGGTTGAGTTGGAATTACTCTCTGACATTGATCTGCATCTGTTTGTTGAAAGAGGAATCTGCTGTGGGATTTTGATAGGAAGCTACTGCTGTTTGCTAACAATCCAGATGTGGATGGATACGATACTGCACCCACCAAAAGTTACATGATATGTCTTTGTACAAACAACTTTTATGTATGGACAATGATGCAGCCTATGTCTATTGGCAAGTGGATCAATTCCACAGGTGTTGACATTTAATGGTATGACATTTACAGAGATGTTGGGTACTCTTATGAAGTTGACTTAGAGTAAAGCTAATACTGATTTTCAGTTATCACTGGAAATGCTGTCTGTACTGCAGGATTGGATGTCTCTGTATTGTTGCAGGATTATAAATGATACTGGCCACAAGTACACAGAATGTACTAAGCTAGTACCAAACCTGCATTGTAAGCTCAGCTATGTAGTCCACAGATGAAATCTTAAGCTGTATCTGCAGCTGGGCCTGAATATAAGCAATATCCACAGAGTATTACAGTTTCACTAGAATGCATGCATAGCCCTGTACAACAATCAGATTAATTAAAACCTGTGTAATGCAGCAAACAACAAGTTTAAAGGACTTTTTCAGACTTATGAGCATTGCTTTGTTCAGCAGGACTATGGAGAATCCTTGAAAATGGATCCAAGTAGACATTGAAATAGCAAGCAAGTTTTGAAGACTTATTGCTAGGGGTGAAACAATTCATCGATATATCGATGCATTGATACTTTTGCTGTAACAATACACATATCGATACAAGAGATGAAGAATCAATACCAAACGATACTTACCGTATGTAAGTTGTTTTAGTCTTCAGCAGCCATGGATAATTATTATTAGTTCGCCTTGTTATTCTTTAAATATAGAATTCATCTGAAACAGTATTTGCAGTCCTAGGCACTCATTTGTATTAGTAAAAACAAAAAAGACCATGGCAAATAGTTGCGTGCCATCTGCAAATTAACTCAGTCACATGTTTCGTAATCTGACCCTCCCCCCACACCGTTCCATGCTAATTATCTTAACCCAGCACCATGTTTAGCATATAGGATACAACCCAAACATGTTCCACGTATATAATGAAGGACTTTACTCATAACCACTTTTACGTGAAGTTTCTACATTGAATTTCATCTTGTCTGCTTAGGTCGATTTGATAGCTACACTACTACTGTTTTGCATGGTGAAATATGTTACATTGAAATCTTATTGGTGGTTATTGCTTGTTCTGGTCCAGGTTAAATAATAACTACCAATCAGGAATTAATATAGCCTATTCCCTGCGTGACAAACAGGAAGTATGAGGAATGCAACAAATTTCATGCAAAAGTCATTGATATGTAGTACTTAAACAAAGATGCTGTCAGGGTGTGCGATTGCATGAATTGTGAAAATTTTTTATGAATTCACATACTTGGAGAACAGTGATGCATGAGAACTCCCTCAAATTAGTTGAAAGTCATGCATATGAAAATATGCTCGGCAAAGTAAACAATTTTTATTGAACTGTTCTTGTTGCGACATCAGTTTTTTGGGTAGGCTACTGCTTATACTTCTGGGTTCTTCAAGCATGACATGACTGGTTATTAAACTAAATCTGATTGGCACATTGTGCCCTGGAATAAGCATTATGGCATAGTTTGAGCCTTCTATGAAGGATGTTTTGCAAATGCGTGTTTAAAATACAGGCTACCTAGTAAACCCAAAATGTCTGATTCCAAGCATGGTTCATTATGTTTTTGTTCACCAGATACTGGCTGGTGATAGTGATGATGCCAACAGTTTTAAAGTTATGAAGTATATTGGATTCTTGGAGCTGGGAAATTGTTAATGGAGATACGAATGAGTGATTTTGAGTCCGAAAATGGTGTTCAGTATGAGTGATCTGTACTGTTCGATGGACAGAATTAGACGGCATGATGGCCAATCTTCCTTTCAGCGGTATTTTGTAATTAAATATAGAAAGGGCTGAACATATTTAAAATACAGACAATTTAAAAGCAGAGTGCAAATTTCATTTTTTATCATTCGTTTAGCCCTATGGATCATATGCTACAAAACCACATATCCATATCAGGATTAAGATAAACTGAATAAATAAGGATGAAAATAAAACTGAAATTAAGAAGTAATTATATTTATTTGAATACCTGTGTCTGCACAAGCAGACTATGGCAATGGTGGACTAAAAATCCTAATACAGCATTATGGAACAGATAAGAGATCTGGCATGGTACTCAGTAAACCACTGATCCAAAAAAGTGAGTTTATGTTAGTATTAAATCCTATTTTAGAGCAGATGTATCCAAAAGATAATATCGAAAAGCTCTGGAAAATTGTAAATAACAGCCACAAAGATCAGTTCCCCAACATCTTCAAGCTGACAAAACTAGCTATGCGTATGCCCATCAGAAGGAAGTGCAGAAAAATGTTCATAGACAGATAAAGAACAGAGTATGCTCAGAAATAATTAACAGATTAATACTTATACAACTAGAGGAGACATCTGTTCAAGATTTTGATTTCAGTAGAGCTCTGAAAATTGGAGCAGGAAGAAAGAGAGACTGTTATTGTAAAGTTAGGTAAATATTGAACTATGACCTTCCTCCTCCTCCTCCTTCTTTTCTACTCCCCACTTCTTTCAGTGACAAAGTGTGAAGTCCCCCTCAAGATAAAATCGTGGCAGCATCACTCTTTAAATTGTATATGGGAAACTGTAACATTGTCTCATTGGGTATTTTTGCTAATATTTTAGGAGGACGTACAATTTAAAATTTTTAAATAGATGGATATATATCTCCAATACCCTAGTCAGCAATGCTGACGGTCTAGGTGGATATATACAAAAAATAAAATATGAGGAATAACAATTTTAATAACATCCAAATATTTAAACAACACAAGTAAATTTCCACAATTTCTCCACTCTGTCCACCTATTTAATCTGCCAATTTCATCATCTGATGTGCAACGTGAGAGTGTTTCCACTTGTCCCTGCTACTTACTCATCTGTATTATTTCCTTTTCCTTGACTGGTACTCCAGTACCCCTTCCGTCCCTTGACTATGTCCTTCACCCTTCCACTTCCTCCAGTTCTGTTCTCCGGTCTGCCTTCAAACTTCTGTTTCTGTTATTCTATCCAGTCCCTTGACCTATATAACCACTTCTCCATACTTGTCACCTTTGGGTGGCACTCGGTCCAACCTGAACAACTCCAAACAGCACTGAAAGCTTCTCTGTAAATAATGAGGGATGTATAGTCTAGTCTCCCTTTCGACCAAGACAATCTCACACCCTCACACAACCTTTCATCAGCATAAAGGCAGTTAAAATCATTAGGTCACACATACACTCACATCACAATATTCCATACATGCTTGTACAATAAAAAAATAAGGGTAATAATACAACAACGGTATTAACAACTGATACATATATCAACGACTTCCGTGACATGAGTACACATTTTTAATTCTCAATATAGTAATTGCCAACTTCACACAATCAGACGCATTCCTTACCTTGCAAATCCTAAGAGGTACACACAATATTCAAGTACAGATATGCAGATACTTCATCATATGTTCACAACTATTTATTCAAATTCAAAATTAATGCAATAATTCAATATGATGCACACAGCAGCAAATTTTACACAATTGATTCCAATCGCAGGCTAACAATCTACGTAATTCAATCTTGTATACTACTAATTTCTCTACAGAATGTTACTTGCCTAAAATGAACCCTGGCAATAGTTCTGAGTCCATGAGAATGACTTGCAATTCCTCTTGCACAAACTTGGCTTAACTGTCTTTTAAGACATGCTTTTTCCAGGTTGACAACCTTGACAATTGTGTGGCTTCAAAGAGACAGGATGGAGAACATGCAGATGGAACTTATCTCCCTTCAGTTATGGCTATTGTTACTAATATTAAAGAAAACCTATCATAGAACAACTTTCTTATCCAAACTGCCTTACCATATCAGACCTAATGTGATAGTCTGCATCCTGGCATGAACACTCATTGCAAAGATGCCAGTGCACTATGTAGTCTTGCTATAGTTGTCCAAGTTGAAACATGGTGAAACAATAAGTCAAATACCACCAGTTTCTACCAAATGTCTGGGAATTATCCTTAGATGGGTGTCTTTCAACCTAAGGCACTTGCCTTTCTTTCAACCCAAGGCACTAGCCTTTCTTTCAGCCCAAGGCACTAATCTTATTAATACATTTTCATCATAGACTAATGCATACAGGATGAGCTTTATCAGGCCCACTTTGACTTCTTGTTTCAAACTTTTGTTACTGTCTAATATAGTTGCTTAGTCTGTCACCTTGGTCATTTCTTCTATGCATTACAGCTACCCGGTCTGTCACCCTGGCCAATATTACTGCATAATTCAGCTTATTATTCTTTTTGGATGGGTATAATATTACAACCAATTTAATACTTGTACACAGTATGGACAAAATATCCGATAGATGGACATCAGTACATGTATATGTTGTACACAAATGGTACCAATGCAGATATAATAGGAATGGAGGATTTAATCATGGTATCAAACTATTAATAAAACTGCTAGTCACAAAGATGTAGTGATTGCATGTGTATGAATGTATGTACACACACACACACACATAATGTTCATGTCAAGAGTTGCAAAGTTTTTATTTTAAAATTTTCCATTACAGGATCGGTAATAGAAATGTGTCTATTATACCATCCCGTTCTTTCAGTATCAATCGCTTTGTGCTGACATTATCAGGCATGGATTTGAATTAGATCTAACAAGTGTGTGCTTATTTACTGTTTTGAAAGTTTTCATCCTGTGTAAATTACGTCCTTCATCGTTTTTACTTAGTTGATGAGCACTTTGATTTTGTAAAGGATAAACACCACCCTTGGCATCTTATTATGACTAGGCCCTCCCCCCCCCCATATCTTTGTTATGTAGACATAATATCTAGCATGAAAAGTGTTCATAGATCATATTTCCCTTTGTAGTCTGGATCAATATCTAGCATGAAAAGTGTTCATAGATCATATTTCCCTTTGTAGTCTAGATCAATATCTAGCATGAAAAGTGTTCATAGATCATATTTCCCTTTGTAGTCTGGATCAATATCTAGCATGAAAAGTGTTCATAGATCATATTTCCCTTTGTAGTCTAGATCAATATCTAGCATGAAAAGTGTTCATAGATCATATTTCCCTTTGTAGTCTAGATCAATATCTAGCATGAAAAGTGTTCATAGATCATATTTCCCTTTGTAGTCTGGATCAATATCTAGCATGAAAAGTGTTCATAGATCATATTTCCCTTTGTAGTCTGGATCACCTCAAGAATACACAAGAGCCAGTTGACAGATGGAAGATTTTAGAAGAAATACCTGAGGATTTGAACTTAATGTGTGTCAGGTGAGTCAGATACATTAATCTATGTGTTATTTTTAGCTTACCTGGCAATAAGACTAGGTGAGTATATGGCATGGTCATGTATCATCTGTCAACTGTCAAAAATTTATATTTTCAACCTCTTCACAAAAACCTTTGCACTAATTTCAACCAAACTTAAGTGAAAGTGTGAACTTTAGTGTGAAGGCCTTTAAAATTTCTACAAAAATGATGCTGATCCACTGTTGCCAAGAAGAAACCCCATTAACAACTTCTTAAAAACTGCTCAGCATAATTTGAATAAAGCATCCTGCATGAAAAACATTTAAACCTGAACAGATGATTAAAATCCACCATCAAATATATTGGCTGCTACTGAAGGTTAGAAAAACCTTTCAGTGGATTCATCTCAAAAGTTACTGAACAGAACTTGACCGAGGAACATTGGAATGATTTCTTTTCACAAACCATTTGTTAGAAATTGACTATATTTAGGCGAAAGCATGCTGTCATAAATACCTTTTGGTCTTATACAAATGATGCAGATCTGCCGTCAGATCTGGCTGCTGTTACTAAAAATTATCAAAAGAACATTTTAACAACCTCTTCACAAGCAGTGTCAAAACAATTTGACCAAAGTTGATACTTTGACAGAAAGGTTCCTAGACCTTTCAAGTTCATACACATGATGCCACTTTACCATAAAATTTGAGCACACTACAAAATAAATCTACAACAGTACTTAAAATGGCATCTTTTACAAAAACTGCTTAACAGAATTTGACCAGATTAGATGGAAAGAATAAAGGCATGAAATCCTTTTAGTTTTGTACACATGATGCTGCTTGGTTAAATATGGACAAACCATTAAATTTTCAAACCAGTCAGTAGAAATTACAAAAATTAAATATAGCATCCTGACTTAAGATCTTTCTGGTTTGCACAAATGATGTAGAACTGCAGTCCGATATGGCTGCCAATATTAAAAAAAAAATATATAAAAAACCATTAAATATTAGAAAGCATCATATTACCACATATTTTTGGACTAACTGTCCATGGAGGAAGGTTTCAGTTATGTGAGCCATATCAAACCTACTTGGGTCTGTAGTTTAAAAATAATTCAGTTGTAAAAGAGTTGATGAAACAAAAATATGCAGTGTTTTTTTTAAGATGCAGAAGGTGGCAGACATTGCCATCTGATGCAAGCAGTTTGCCACATACTTTTCAGAAATGTATTCTTATCTTTAGGCAAGATAAGGAATTTAACTGTGATGCATATTTGATCATTTACCTCATGTTTAGAGGAAATCACAGACATATAAACTAACTTAGCCAGTACCTCGATAAAGAAGACCTCGGTTTCCAAATGACAGCTATTAGGCATCCCTTATATTAAGTTTACTTAATTTTTCAAAACTGAACAGAAAACATCCATTGACAAAATTTTATCTTCACTTTAATGACATTTATAGACTGGTTTCGTTGTAGACTTCATAGACTGGTTTCATTGTTTACAGATCAGTTTCACTGCATTCTTCATAACTTAGTAACCACTGGACCAATTTCAACCAATTTAGCAGAGAGCATCCTGGCAAGAAAAAGCTTTAGTGCATATACAAATGCTGATATGTCACCAGGTATGGCCATCATTACTAAAAACAGAAAAGCCTTTCAACAACTTATTCTATATACCAACTGAACAGAATTTTGTGACAGAAATTATCCTGGCATAAAAGGCTTTTAAAATGTATAGAGATGGTATTGATTCACCACCAGATATTGATATCATTACACTAGTACTCCAGTTGTATAATATGCAGTTAAACTTTAATTACAATAGTACTCCAATTGTATAATATGCAGTTAAATTGCACAAGTACATATGCAAGACATGTACAAACTTGCACATGTACATATGCAACACATGTACATATGCAGGACATGTACAAACTTGCACATGTACATATGCAACACATGTACATTTGCAACATGTGTACAAATCAAGTTGAAAAATAAAATAAAAAATGTATAAGATATTCAAAATGCAGCAACTGAACTTTGGCAAGGTACTAAAGATGGACTGTCACCAACAAACTATTGAAGCCAAGGTCAATCACATAGCTTCTTTCTCTGAATATGCAACTGTAATGTCTTAGTAATTATGTATGATACCCTCCAAATTCATGCATACCACTCTGATGGTCTAAGAGAGGCATATCGGACAAGACAATCCACTTACAACAGCGGATGAGACATTATGACCTAAAATTCATGCATATGAGTGTCATGATACAGTTGGAGTACTAATGTAATTTAACTGCATATTATACAACTGGAGTACTGGTGTAATTAATATTATATAATAGGAGTACTAGTATTCAAGTCTTGGCTCTATCTCAACAATGAACATGCTCAAGGGACTGACAAGCCATATGCTTTAATTTATTGCTAATTTGGAAGCCAAAATTGTCTCTTATTGAGCCTTGTCCTTTGCCCAAAAGCACTCTGACATGAAGGTCATAAATATGGCTAGCATAACTTAGAAACTCTTGCTGAAATTGACCAAATTGACTGGAAGAACTCGGACATAAAGTTACTAGAAATGAAATAAAAGACTTTAAGTGACTTATGAAAAACTGGTCTTTCAGAATTTGATCAAATTTGACAGAAAGCACCCTGGCATTAAGGGCTTCATATCTGTCTCTTCACCATCAGATATGGCTGCCATTACTAAAAATAGAAAAACCTTTGAGCAGCTGTCAAAAACTGCTTGACACAGTTTTACCAAATATGACAGGATGCATCTTCTCTGGAAGGCATGACAAATTAATGCCAGTGATGCCAATTTGCCATCAGGTATGACAACATTTATTTACTTAATACAGGAAAATGTTTCTCAACTGAATATGACCAGCTTTGACAAAAGGGCATCCTGTCATAAGGTTTTTCAGCATTAAGAAAATAATGCTGATGTGCAGTGAGATGTGGATGTAGAGACAAAAAAGACCCCCAAAACAAAAGAAAGCTTTAAACAGTTCCAATATGCATTGTAAGGCATTTTTACAGAGATTGTTCTTCTGACTCAGATTTCTTGGCCAACTGCTTTTGTATTAGGTTGTTAGGCAGGTATCATTCAGGTGAGCAATATCAGGTCCACTTTGACCTCATGTTTTTCAGTTAAATTGATTTATTATTGTAGCTTTAGTAGAACTGTAGTATCAGTAAATTTTAAAGCTAAGTGTTTCAGGCTGCTTTCTGTTATATTTTGTGAAGCCTGAGACATAGGGCTTATGTAGGGTTAGTAGTTAATCAGCTGTTTAGCCCTAATGCTGGCTGTTTCAAATTCCATGTGTTAGTTGTCCATCATCCTTATACAGTTTCTTTAAATGCCAATATTAAGCTCTTCACCATGTCTGCTGTTATACAATAAAAATGCTCAATCAGTAATACTTTTATTAATCTTAGATGCAGATTGAATTCTTTTTACAGTCAAGCTACAGTTTGCCATCGATCTTGAATGAACTTTGAATGTGTAAAACAAATGTTGCCATCATAATTATTAACATAATTGAGTGACTACAGTGAATCAGTTTTAGAAGTTAAAGTAGATTATAACATAAGATCATTTTTTTATTGCAGGTTTCAGAAGAGGGAAATGGAAAAAAGGAAAGACCCTGCATATAACATAATTGTTCAGAAAAAGATTCGCCAAAAAATGTCCACCAGGGTAGGAATTAGAGAGCATGCAAGGGAGACAATTTTTCCCATTATCTGAATTTGTTACCTTTATGAATATCTGCTATGTTCACTGGCTCTGATCTGGTTAGAAAGTGCTTCCTCTATCTTGAGATCTTCTTTCATCTGAAATTAGTTTGCCATCCTTGTCTTTCAGGGATAATGCCTTGTTTTGTTCCACAGTAGCCCCGTTGGTGTCTGGGGATTTTGTACCAGGTCTTCATGTCCTGCTTACCTGATGCTTCCTCTGCATTTGTTGCAAGTTCTTCATTGAAGTGTCACATCACTTTTTTGTTCTGGTTTTCACTTCCTTGTCCTTTTCTGTATATTTTTTCAATATTATTTCTTTCAGTTGTGGGGAATAGTGTTATGTATATTTAATCTATATTGTTTGTTGGCTTTATCCATGATTATATGTTGTGTATATCTTTATTTTGTACTTGACCTTTTTCCAAAGTCAAGTTAATGGTGTACCTGACAATGACATTTATTTTGTAAACAACATAATACATAGTTAATATTTCTCAATGATTGTGGATTAAATATTCAGGTCATTATTAATTGTGAACATGTTTACTTCAGTTTGAGTTAAAGAAACAGTCATGATTCAGACCTTAGAAACTTCTAGAAAGGAATTTCCCATTAAGTTGACAGAATATTTCCAGAAAATGGTAATTGCAACCTAAGTCAAGTAGAGGGTTATATAACCTTGTTTACTTAAGAATTATTCATTCGTACCTTAACATCCAAAGTGGAATCAATCTTATTGGTGTGTTTTTAATTTGGATGGATTTATTCAAATTATTATTCACTGGAATTACAAAGTACTCAATAATATTCTTGGACTAGAACATTAATTTGGAATTATAGTGATTTCCAGGCCATTGGCACATTAACGTGTTCAAGATTACAGGCACATCAACACATTCAGCATTGGAAATTATTTAGAACACCACTGGAATTCAATTGGAACTTCACACATTGGGACTTGTGATAGAATTTTTTAGAACTGTTTGGGATTTAATTCACAGTACTGTAAATTCTTTTTAAAATTTTCACTTTTGATTCTAGGGAAATAAAATATTTGTTGAATTTTACAAAACTTCTTGGTTTTCACTTTTTCCTGTTACTTAGTTTAAGACCGTAGTGTTGTAATACTTGGTATCAAGAATGCATTTCTTTATCTATTAACTCATTTCAACCACCCTCTAAATTGACTGAGATATGCACTCATCTTTCTGTGTCTTCTCACAGCCAAGGACAGTTTCTTCTGTTTCCTGCATTGCTTGGTTGAAGGCATGTATAGTCATTTCAGTCTCCTTTTGTAATATAATATACTAATAATAATATACTTATTCTTGAGGGTTATTTGGGAATTTCTTTTTGATGTCTGGATCAGTTAGTCTTGCAACATCAAAACAATTTTGTCTTTTCTCTCCAAGGTTGGCTCTGTTCAACTTGAGACCATGCTCAGCTGTTACAAGGCTGTCATCACTCCCCACATTAGTATGTTGCTTTTGTTTTCATATTCAGCAAGGAATGTCTCATCTGCCATTCATGAGGATGTGGATCTATCTGGCTTTCTGTCTTGCCATCAGGAGATTTCCAGGTCATTTTGTGTATTAGGTTTTGCTGAAGAGGGTTCCACCAATAAATAAGTCATTACTTTCACAGAGATTAACTGTCTTTTTTATTCCATTGTTATTCATTGTGCTTGTGCCATGTTTACCCATGATTCTTTCTCTGTCAGTGTTGTCACTTCCAACGTGCATTTAAGTCTCCTGTAACAAGCAGAAGATCATGCATTGATGCTGCTTCAGCTGCTGCCTGTGTTATTATAAAATTCCTTATCCATCCCATCTTGCATCTCTTCATCAGTTGCTGTTTATTTTTTACGTACAAAAAATTACTTGACATACAATGAAGTTATTTGAATGACATAATTCATTAGTTGATTTGGAGTATAAGATGAATCCAGGTCTTGTAAAAATATATAGACTGGCAAATACGATACATGTTTATTTACAACATGTGGTTCATGGAATTGCAGTTACTTCTGCACACAGAGTAATCTGGACTTGGCATTCAGAAATAGCTAGATTGAATGTCATTCTACCGCAGTCATTGCAGATTTGTCTGTTAATCCAAATTAAGCAAACAGGGCCTCCACAAAAAAAAAGAAATGTGCTGACTTATTTTCTGAATTTACAGTGTTAGAATTTAGGTCTGTTTTAGTATTATTTGCATAAGTTAAATATTGTGTTGGAAACCAACATGGTTACACTTGCTAGTTACATTGTGAATTAATTATTTTCAAGGATATCAGTATTAATGGTTGTAGGAAAAATGTCACTACTGAAATTAGTGTATTTTGAAAAATCATAGTTCATTGAATCTAAAGTTTGTAGTGTGCAGCAACCACTAAATGCATATGACACAAAAAAATGTAGTGAGCTTGCATAAGAAAATTAAAGACATGTATCCTTTTTTTGCCGAATCCCAGATGAATATGCCAACCCTGAATCAGACTAGTTGGAAAATTCCTCCACAGTTCCAGGTGACATATCCAGAAGTTATCCTGACAGTGCATATACACAAACCCATGCAGTCCACCAAGGACAAGAGACCTACAGTAAGTTCCTACTCACCTCCCCTTCAAAACCTTTTAACAGGGCCTTATGTATACAAAATTGAAGCCACGGTGGCAGTAAGAGATAATCTGTGTAGATAGATAGGGCTGCATGGAGTCTCTTCAATGAATACATTTGGCTACATAATTTTTCCAATCTGAAAACAGTTTTAAGGATTAATTTTGTCCTTTAAGTCATTCTGGCCATAAAAAGTAAAACAACTTGGTTAAAATCTTTAGAAAATAATAATAAAGCTCATAATATCTTTGCAGTTTTGACTTTTTATTATTCACATAAATGTATGAATTTAAGGTATAGTGACAAGAAATTAAAACATGGCAACAAAATTAGGACATGTTGGTAAAATCAAGGCCTGTGGCAAGTACCTGTCCGGTAAATGAACCTTCCTCGTTCAGTTGCTAGTGTTGCTGGCAAATTTTGCACACTTTTTCCAGAAGTAAAATCACAAAGAATTACTTGTGTGCTAGAATGAAAACAGTTCAGTAAAAAAAAAATCTCATAGAATTCAGATTGTCAGTTAAAGATGGTACATTGGAATCGATAATGATTGAAAAGAAAGGTGTGGAAAGGCACCTGTAAACAGCCTGTGTCTGAGTGTGAGTGTGTTGCACTCTTGCATCTTCTGAATGGTCAGCCAAATGGAACAGGGTGCCCATTCAGAAGGTGCAAATGTGCAACACATGCATCTTGGAAATTAAATAATTAAGTAAATTACTGTCCTACTTTACTGATGTTTGTAGATATAGTAAACAGTTGCATTTGCATTAAAGTTTAAAAAATCAGTATTTGTTCCTGAAAATCAGTATTGTTTTTAATAAGCAGTCAGTATTTTTGTATTCCAGGGTAGGTAGCTATGTGTAAGGCTGCCACTGAGTTAAAGGTAACTATTTTCCAAAGATAGACATCTCTGTGGCAGTAAAATATGTCAAACATGCCACCACTGAGATTCAGTCACATTGAAACATGACACCACTGAGATTCAGTCGCATTGAAATATGACACCAGAGATTCAGTCGCATTGGATTGATAATTATCCATGGTTTGAGTCACTGAAGGAAAGATGTTTTGCAGTTTTTGCAAATAATATCCTAAACTGGCACTGCAGCTGGTGTGTTTGTCAATGGAAATGACAAATTCAGGACTAAACCTATCATGTCTCATTACCTCTTTGGACCTGATTAGGCCTGTGCTGCACAGTATATACAATACACTAGCCATATACAGAAAGTCCATAAGTTAGAATTGCTGGCACTCCAGTAGGAAAGGACATTTTAAAACTAAATATGAATGAATTGAAAAAAATGTTGGCTCTCTTTATTGTAGTCTACACCCTACCCCATAATGGAAAATCATTGTCTGATGTGGAAATGCTATGTGTACTGTTAAATAGCAGCAGTACACTTGGTCTTAATTATATGAACAGACTGAGACTTTTGTTTAGTCATTTGTTCAATTCTTAAGAAAAGAAGCTGGGAGAGTCAGAATCCCAGTAAATTCCTTTCCATTCTTGTTGATGCAAGTTCTAATGCAGCTACAGTATAAGAGACATAGTGTATATATGAAACCTTGACAACTGAGGACTGAAAAATTAAGCCCTTGGTGATAACAAATAATTGTATGTTGTTTCTTTTGTTCTTTCAATTGATTTAAGTACATATATCTTGTTGAATCAAGGCAAGTTATTGAAACTTTGGAGACAAGTCAAAGATAGATGGGACAGTGAATTTCTGCAACCACTAGTCCTGGAAAAGTTGGTGAAAAAAAAGAATTTGATCAGCTTATGGAATGATCTCACATTAGTTAGTGTTTTGATGACATATTTAAGCAACATAAACAAAACAAATTCTTCTAGCAAATACTTCATGTGTTCATTTTTTTTATTCGAGTTTTGAAGTATATTTTCTAATTATTACCAGTTTAGCTTTGTTTTCTCTGCCCTAGCTGTGGAATACAGTTATATTAATTATAAATTCTTTTCTAATATAATGCATAATGCTTTCCATTGTCATTAGTTTATAAATTTATTATCAGAATATCTACATGTAACTTATTGACAGCAGAGAGTGATAAATAAAAATATTTGATGCCCATCACTTTTCTTCTTCTTAATATGTCAGCATAAAGCACATTTTCTGGCTTTGACAAGAGTACATATTTTTTTTATCTCCATCCAGGTTTGTGAGGTAATTTACTTTTGAGCAACAAAATGGGGGCAAGGTGAAAGGTTAAGTTTCTTTGTCTACTTTGAGTATTAAGTTGTATAGAGAATTAAGCTTCCATGGATTGGAAAGTTCAATTCATGATCACATACAAAACTTTATAAATATCCTTTATCTAATTATGTCCATGTTACTATCTGTTGGGTAAGCATACAAGTAAAAAAAATAAGAACCTGGATATAAAACCATATATAATGTACAATAATGTAAATCTGCAAAGTGGATACTTCTGTGTAACTGTTAACATTGTGATAAAAATAAAAATACTGTCAAGTTGGCTTTACTCAGATAGTTTTAAATTGACTTTCAAGTTTATCTGACAAATTGGTAAATTGTCAAAACCACCAGGTTTTAACTGGAAGTGTCATGTTGCACAATAACTGCACTGTCTTCATTTGCCTATGGGGGAGTCATGGTAGTGCAGTTGGAGAGTTTGCTACTTGCACGTGCCACCATGGATTGGCTTTCTCTGGGTGACCTTGGCAAAGGCACTAAGCTCCCTTTTCCTGAGCTTGATAAAGCCAGTAATGTGCTAAAAGTTTAATGATTAAATTATGTGCATCATCCATCTATTAAAATGATAATGTTTGCTGCTTCATTGTTTATATGATGTAAAGTCAGTTAAGTTGTGTTGCTTAACCTTGTATTCACAAAAATCAGTAACTTTGTGTTTGGATTTTTAATGTAGCTTTAAAAATTTTTCAGTCATATCGCTACGATGTCTGCAGTTTGTCAGTTTATATGCAGTTTGTCAGTTTATAGTGAAGTCTAGCACTGGGGCACACATGTAGCATGATGTCCCTTCCAGTCACATTATCAGGTCGACCAGTCCTAACACTAACTTCTTAATGATGAGTGCCAAGCGAGGCAGCTGTTAGTACCATTTTTATAAGTCTTTGGTATGACTCGGCTGGGGTTCGAACCCATGACCTTCCGCATCTGAGGCAGATGCTCTAACCACTAGGCCACCAGAGCGGTCTAAATCAGTAACTTGATGTATATATGTATCTAGTAAAAGGCTTTAGAATTATCCTGTCATTAATTAACACTGAGCAGTTTCTCAAATGAACTTGTATACATGACTTCACAGTACAAGGTCCTTCAGCAACAATTGTTGATTAGACAGTATGTTTACTCTTAAATGCAGTAAACTTCCTATGATAAAACTAGAGGAGATTGTTTGTACTTAATAAATAGTTTTAATCTTTATTTCAGCTGACAAATGAGCACTCATTCCTGATACTAGGTCAGGAGAAGTTGACAGAGCTCAGAGACTACATTCGTTGTGTGAATGATCTGGCCATCCCTGGGGATCAGAGTGAGAGCCCAGACAGTGTCATGCATAACTATGCCAAGGTAAATTGTTTTCTGACAGATTATAGTTCTCAATTTGCAAGAACTGAATAAAAGTATTTGGTCATGTATTTAAGAAACTCATCAAACTTAAGTGCATGCACAAACTTAAGTTTGGATAGCTATCAATAAACGAATTAATTTAAACCCAAGATATTTTGAAGTAGCAATACATTTTGATGCAGATGTTTGTTAAATGTGAATAGTCTGTTGGTAACAATTTGACAAATATAAGACCTATGACAGGTCATTTTGTGACTGTAAGAACAAATATGGTTTTTGCACAATAACTGGGATTCTCCACCATCAACAATTATCAAATGTTGTGGAGGGTTTACACTTTGGATAAGGCAGAACCCTATTGATTTCAGGGTCAAAGGCACACAGGTCAGTGTCACTGTGATTTTAAGAAGAAAAATGGTTTCCAGACAATGATTAAGTTTTACATCACAAACCTGTACCTCATTTTGTGGATGACCTGCACTTGAGGATTTTTGTCTTCAAGGCCAATGGTCACAGTTGCTTGGAAAGAAGAAAAATGGTTTCTGTTCGGTAATCGACCACATACTTTCAAAAAAATTTGTGGATGACTTATATGTTGGGTAAGAAAGAGGCCTGTTGAATTTGATTTAAAAAACTCAAGGTCACAAACTGAAAAAAAAAAATAGTTTTTAGCTCTACTGAATATAATCCAGGAGAACTTATGGGATTGTCCCTTGTCTGTCATCTGTTCTCCATTGTGTATCTGTTAAGACATTTCTGCTCCTAAACTACTAGGAGGATTTCCATCAAACTTTACACACACACATTCATCCCATGGTCTAGTTGGTACTGAATGAAAATCGTGCCAGTTTGACGTCTAATATCATTACTCCATTAGCATGGGGTTTTCACTAAAAGCCTTATGTATCTAGTTGATCCAAAATGAAAATGTTGCTAATGTGTCAAATATGGCCACAACAGCAGCCATCATCAAAATCTTGTTATTGCTACTCCTCTTTAATGAAAAGTCATATCAACATGGGGTATTCACTAGCTATGCGCAAGCAAGGAGGGGATAACACTAATATGCTTTTGAAAATTACCGCTAGGCCCAGAGATGAGAACAGGTCTCTTTTTGCACCATACCCTGCGTTAAAGTGATAACGTCTTGCATGGAATTATTGGTTTTTATATTAAGTAAAACCCCCAAATCTTGCATAATTGGCATTATTTTAATTTTAGTGTGTGTTTTAAGGCGAGCAAGGGCACTATGAAGTATTTAGATTGCATTTTATCCTCTTATTTGGCCAAATACGCTCTCTACATGTACATTTCTAGAAAGAGCAATGATTTTACTATTTTTTATGATGTTTTGAAAAATTTTAGCTGATGCGCTTTGCGTGAAATTGAGTTTTGAATTAAGTGGGTCAGACATGTAATTCAAACTGGAATATGCACAGCCAGCTTGACGGAAGTAGTAACAGTACTTAGTGATGTCATTCTGAAGGCACAAACATGTTACACTGCAAATTTATATGAACTTTTTGGCTAAAATTGGCACCCCATATGGCAGATTCATAACTTTTCAAAAACTAGATACACAATTTTAATTACGAACTGGACTGCTACTTTGGCGATTTTCAGCACCAACCTACATTGTTATAAATACAACTTAACTCTTCGCTATCTTGCTGAAGTGTTGTTGAGTGTAACCTCAATTTTTAATTTGCTACTCATTGTTTAGGAACATATATCAGTGAAATTGAAACAATGCATAGTAACGCGCATTTTGCATTTTTGATTCACCCGGATTGTAATAATATTTTGGAGTAAATTAAAGTGATGTGAATCCCAATGCACAATCAGCAGCCATTTTCTCCAATTACTGTATGTAGAAAAAAGTTTGAATACGTGTTTTAAATGTCTTTTTTTATTTACTCACATAAATTCATTAGTCATTGCTGCCAACTGTCCTGTTTTTTCCGTATTTGTCCCGTATTTTGGACCTGAATACGGGTGTAAATTTTTTTTCTCCAAAAAATACATTTTTTAATGTAAAATAATAATAAAAAATTTCCTTGCAATTTTCAGTTTAGAACGGGCACTCGGTTCCATTCTGAAAGAAATGTATCGCATGTAAATAGGAATACAGTTCTACAATATGATTGGTTCATTCGAAATCGAGGCTACCATGCCTGTCTTTATCCGCCATATTGGATTTTGCAAACAGTTACCGCAACCACTGTGTCTCATCTTCGTAATATTCAACTTCTATTCATGTTGAATAGGGAAGTAGAATATTCAGAATTTTCACCAGAAAAGACAAGAAAACAGAACTGAAAGGACAATTGTGCTGTCTTGTTTAGATTTGTGAAATCATCTAGTAAAGGAGAAGACTTTACGTTTTGGAAATTGTGTAATGTGATTTCGCTATTGGGCATGGAGGCGCACATGAAATACAAGAGCACGAAAAAGCTAATAAACATCAGCTTGCTGCTTCATCATACACAACTCAGCCTGAACTTGGATGTATATAAATACCAGAGAGAACCTTGATGTAATTCGATCGAAATTCGGTTTATTAAATTTCTTTTAGAAACGAACCTTCGTCTTTCAGTTACTAGTGTTGCGGGCGATTTATTTTGCACGCGTTTTCCAGATGGTAAAATCACAAAGGATTACTCGTATGCTAGAATGAAAACAGTTCAGTAAGAAAATCACATGGAATTGAGATTATCAATGACAGTTGGTACATTGGAATCAGTAATAACTGAGAAAAAAAATAAGGTGTGGAAAAGGCTCCTATAAACAGCCTGTGTCTGAGTGTGTTGCACTCTTGCACCTTCTGAATGGGCACCTGAATGGAACAATGTGCCCGTCCAGAAAGTGCATGTGTGCAACACATGCATCTTTGACATTAAATAATTATGTAAGGCACTGTCCTACCTTACTGATGGTTGTATATGTTGAAAGTAGTTACATAGTGCATTAAAATTTTAAAAATCAGTTTTTGGTCCTGAAAATCAGTATTTTTGTCATAAGGAATCAGTATTTTTGTACTTGGAGGTTGGCAGCTATGATTAATACCTTTACATTTATTTAGTTTAGGATATTATTAAAAATGTTTCCATTTTTTTACAGTTTTGCAAATTCCCGATTGTTAAGAAAAAAACTGTTGATCTCCAAAGGTCGAAAATTTGTATGGCCCGTTATTTTTAGATTTCAGTTTTTGAACAGCTTCTGGCATATTATCTTAGGGTTTATGAATGAAAGAAATATAAATATGTAATAATGAGACCATGATAAATCCAAAGAAGTTAATGTTACAGCTTGAAAATGTGTTTTTCAAAATACCTTGTGCATAGCTATATTCACTGGATGATGTTTTATAGTATCTACTTGGTCCTGAAGGAAAACAGTACTCCTTGCACATCCTGTATGGCCACAACAGCAGCCATTTTTAAAATCTTGTTATCACTGCTCCTCCTGAATTTATGGCTGCATCAAGATGTGATTTTTACTGAAAGACTTACACTCTCTAGTTGGTCCTAAATGAAAGTGGTGCCACTCTGACATCCAATATGGTCACCACAGTTAATCTTGTCACTACTCCCCATGAATATTGACATGGGGGTTTTCACCAAAAGATTTCTAATAAGATCTACTTGGCATCTAAAATGTCCACCACAGATTTCTAATAAGATCTACTTGGCATCTAAAATGTCCACCACAGATTTCTAATAAGATCTACTTGGCATCTAATACGTCCACTATAGATTTCTAATAAGATCTACTTGGCATCTAATATATCCACCACAGATTTCTAATAAGAGCTACTTTGCATCTAATATGTCCACCACAGATTTCTAATAAGATCTACTTGGCATCTAATATGTCCACCACAGATTTCTAATAAGATCTACTTGGCATCTAATATGTTCACCACAGCAGCTAATTTGAAAATCTTGTTATTGCTGAAGAATATCCAACATGGTTTTAGCACTCAGCGGTTAAATGAAAGAAATGGTCTTATTTTTAATTTCTGGAAATTCTTTTTGGCCATAGAACATCATTCCTTTAATGAACTCTTGTTGCATAATAACTTTATTTTTAGACCACATACTTGACCACAGCTTGTGGAGGGTTTGCATTTATTGTGTGGTAGAGGCATATTGATTTTTGGGGTCAAAAGGGCAAGGTTGAGGTGATTGTGACTCAAAGAAAAATGAGTTCTGTAAAATAACTTCTGTTTAACAGTAAATTCCTTTACAAGAGGTCACAGTCATGATAAGTCTAATAAGAACTTATAGAAGTGGTGTGTTTACATTAGCTTAGTTCAAGACTGCATACCATAACCAAATGTCAAGGTCATTGAGACCCATTGGTTAGTAATCTCCAGTGTCAACCATAATCTGGTATTGCCTACATGGATGACTAGAACCCATTTCAGACAGGACATAATTCCAGTTGTACTTTACCTTTTCATATGGGTCTGATTCCAGTTGTATATTCACTACATTCTTTGCAAAAGTGTGCATTTCTCCAGATACATTACTGAATCACATTACATTAGGAGAATATTAGCCCGCTACCTCTCGAATTCTGCGTAGGGGGGGCAATGGGCAAATGTTTTTGCCTTTTGTATATATATATATATATATATATATATATATATATATATATATATATATATATATATATATATATATATACATACAGTGTGACCCCTCTATAGCACGCTCCGTTATAACATGAATTGGATGTAACACGGTCGTGGTGTGGCCCCTGAAATTTCATATACATGTATTTTTCTTGTACATGAAAAAAAAAAATTCTTTCTTAAAAGTATGAAAAAGAAAACAAAAAAAAAGTTTATTATCATTTTAGGGAAGAGATCGCATATGAATAATACAAGACGATTGTGGCATGGCTACTGAAATTTTATATGCATTTTTCTCATACACGAAAAAATAGTGTTTTCTTCTTAAAAGCACAAAAAATAACGTGTAAATTTTTTTTCAGGAATCGCGCAGGGCTTCGCCAATGTAGCAAATTACGATTTTCTTTTTTTCCTTATTGGCGGCAAAATATACCAGCTGCAACGTTCCGTCTAATATTTTTCCAGTGTGTGTGGAATTTTGAAACTGCTGCGCTGCATATGTATTTGCTGCCAAAACTTGTGCGCGGAATTTTGAAACTGCTGCGCAGCATTTTCTAATGAGCTGCGCAGCCGTGCACCTTAGAGGGAACATAGACCATCTGGCGATTTTTTTTTATTGGTGACATTGTTGGCTGTTTAAACTTGTATATACAGCCATTGGTTTGGAGTGGAGAAATTCAGAGGCCCCATGAAAGGAAGCCGTAAAGTTGATATAAAATGCGCTGAAATTTATCTTTTGTTACATAAACAAATTCTTTGTCCATATTGACAAACCATCTTAACAGTGCATTGTTATATCATAATCCGCTTATGTTGATATCTAGCATGAGTACTGTATGTTTTGAGATATCCGCTTTTTTTCAAATTTACGTTTCTGGTAACGGAGATCAACCGGACAAGGCATTATCTCATAATCTATCTTCATCGGATTTTCGGCTGCTCGCTAGTAATTAATATATTTACATAGACTGACATTTGTATGTGGATGGTAAGTAAAATTCCTCTTTTTCACTCAGAATTAAATCCTTCAGAACATTCACGTTTTCTGTAGTAATCCCTGTCATCAGACCAGAACACCTGCATCTCTATTGTCGATTGACCCTTTCTTTAAATTTCTGACGCGTGCGTGAAAGGCACCATCACTCCACTACTATAAATGTAAAAAAAAAAGAAAGCTCTCACTTGTCTATTCAATAGGCAGGGAGGAACAGTAACTACAATTGACCATATGACGGCCAATTCATTTTTATAAAAAAATATACCCAGATAAAATAGTAGCTGAAATTTCAAAGAAAACATCACCTTTGAAGCACCGATTGTTATGAAAACGTACTAAGCAGATGGGAAAAAAATCAGTCTCAATCATGCAATACAATTTTTTGATGTTGCCGCCACAATAAAAAACGGGCATTTCTTTGGTTTTTGAAAGCTGTCCTTTAGCGGTGACTTCAATAATGCATGCACCCTTCATCAAAGAAAGCCGACTACAATCTTCAATAAAAACAAAGAATCTTTCTTCAAAGGAAGCCATTACCAAACTTAAATAAAAGCATTGGAATCTGATGAATTGTTTCATTTTCCAACGTGACTGGAACATTTTTACTGTGCCGTGAAAGTTTCCTTTTTACAGGAAAAAAGTTTATGCTTATGAACTCTACCGATGGTGCTTAAAACGTAAACTTTTACCGACTTTGGACGTACTTAAAAGTAAATGTGCTTCATCATTCATTACGTGATTGTGCTATTTTGTTCCGCTGAATTCAGACCTATATGATGTGTGACAATATTATTGAATATTTTAAATGTGTGTGTGTGCATATTTTCGATGGAGTTACTTGTATTGTGGATTCAATGAATGTGACGTGATTCGCGGGTGGGTACACATTGTTGATACTTTATTCATTGCTATGCATTAGACATGTATATATAAACAGTATACACGTATATGTACCAATGCTTGGTTCTCTGAATAAAGTAAAATATTATATATGCCTTCTCTGTTTTCACTACAGGTGTATTTCTCATTGAATATGCATCGATTTAAGATGAAAACTGTGCCAAAGAAGCATGTATTTTTGCGCCCGCATTTATTACCTATCCCCCACCCACCCCACCTCTCCCGCACATTTTTTTGGATACATGCATCATTTTCTACTGCTAACTGACCTGGTTGCTTATAACATGGTTCGGTCTATAACATGGTCAGGTTCTGTGGCTCCCAACTACAGTGTGACCCTGCTATAGCACGCTCCGTTATAACACGAATTCAGATATAACACGGTCGTGGTGTGGCTCCCGAAATTTCATATACATGTATTTTTCTTGTACATGAAAAAAAATTTCTTTCTTAAAAGTATGAAAAAAAAGAAAGTGTATTATCATTTTTAGGGAAGAGATCGTGTATGAATAATACAAGACGATCATGGCGTGACTACTGAACTTTTAGATGCATTTTTCTCATACATGAAAAAATAGTCTTTTCTTCTTAAAAGTACGAAAAATAACGTGTAAAAATTGTTTTCAATAATCGCGCAGGGCTTCGCCAATGTCGCAAATTGCGATTTTTTGTTTTCCTTATTGGCAGCAAAATATACCATCTGTAACGTTCCTTCTAATATTTTTCCTGTGTGTGTGGAATTTTGAAACTGCTGCGCGGCATATGTATTTGCTACCAAAACTTGTGCACGGAATTTTGAAACTGCTGCACAGCATTTTCTAATGAGCTGCACAGCTGCGCAGCCATGCTCCTTAGAGGGAACATAGACCATCTGGCGATTTTTTTTATTGGCGACATTGTTGGCTGTTTAAACTTGTATATACAACCATTGGCTTGGAGTGGAGAAATTCAGAGGCCCCATGAAGGAAGCCATAAAGTTGATATAAAATGCACTGAAATTTATCTATTGTTACATAAACAAATTCTTTGTCCATATTGACAAACCATCTTAACAGTGCATTGTTATATCATAATCCGCTTATGTTGACATCTAGCATGAGTACTGTATGTTTTGAGATATCCGCTTCTTTTTTCAAATTTACATTTCTGGTAACGGAGATCAACCGGACGAGGCATTATCTCATAATCTATCTTTGTCTTGTTTTTGGCTGCTCGCTAGAAATTAATATATTTACATAGACTGTCATTTGTATGTGGATGGTAAGTAAAATTCCTCTTTTTTTCACTCAGAATTAAATCCTTCAGAACATTCACGTTTTCTGTAGTAATCCCTGTCATCAGACCAGAACACCTGCATCTCTATTGTCGATTGACCCTTTCTTTAAATTTCTAACGCATGCGTGGAAGGCAGCATCACTGCACTACCATAAATGTCAAAAAAAAAAAAAAAAAGAAGCTCTCACTTGTCTATTCAATAGGCAG
>JAECUM010015517.1:0-91164 GCA_016617855.1 Megalonaias nervosa
TAACTGTAAGATGCTATGGCAGTATTCGAATAATAATCCAAGACAATTTACCGTAGATAGAATTAATAGCGATCTAGGTCACACACGTGATAATGTGATGCTAACCTGTCTTGAATGCAATCGACGTAGAGGTTCTGGTTATGTAATTGTATGTGGTGGTAATTGTGTATCCGCAGGAATTACTTGTAATTGTTCACGTACAAATCCACGTTGAGGGGCTGTAGAATCTAATCTGTAGATTGCAGGTCTTCCAGTGGATCTAACTATGTCAGAAATTGTATGTGTAGTAACGCTCCAGATAGGATCGGTTGCTCTTTTTTTACCACCCTCAAGTTCCCCAGGCTCATATAAATATCTTACAGTTACATTACCTAATATTGGTCGAGGTTGTTGTTTATCGCTACGGGCTATATATTTTTTTTGTAATCGCATTAGAAGGTTTCATGGAAGTTGCACGAGTAATTTCATTATTTAGCGCAGATATCACACTTGGTAACCTTGCAACCCATTCACGAGATCTCTCTCCGGACTTAAAGTCGGTAGATATTTCCCTCGCGTATTGATATCCAAATAACCGCGCAGCAAGTGTTCTATTAAATCGTTCAACGATTGCCTGATCACGATGAATTTCAGTATGCCCTCGTCTGATTTTAACGTTATGTCGCTTCATCAATGATGATACTGTACCAAGAAATTCTTTACCAGGATCAACCTGTAGTAATTGTGGCCATTGCAAAGGTCCTCGCTGATAAATTCGCTCGAACGCAGATGCAACTTCAGATGCTGTCTTTGTTGATAATGGTTCCGCTTCTTTATATCTACTTGCAACGTCAACGACAGTCAATGTGTATTTGTACGTGCGTGATTTTCGTCCACGTGTTTTAATAGTATCGTGCGGTAAAAATAAAATATCTGCTTGATGAACTTCGTTAGGGACGCTGATATCAAAATGTGCGTATTGAATTTTTTTAGGTGGTGGTAGATAAATCTGCCATATTGCCTGTCGTGCTAACCACGCTGCAGCGACATTACGTGAGACTTTTGCTGCTTCGGAAAGTTTAGTAATAGCTGCTTTGCCTCTCCAATATCCTCTCGGGGAATAATAAACAGATTCCATTATATTAGTTATATAATTAATTACCAGCCCCTAGCATTATTTTACTTTTCATAGCAGTTTTTACTAGAAAATTAGCGCGTTTTTCTCTGAGAGATTTATTAGGTATAGAATTTAACGCATGAATCAATTTCACATCTGCGAGATGTCGTTGTTGTAAATCTTTACTTTTATACGCAACATCATGAACATGACACGCTTGATCAATCTTATTTACTGGATGCTCTCCTGGTCTTGGTTGATTTTGATCATCAAGTCGGATATCAAGTCGGGTTCCAGGACCACAATAATTATATACAGGAAGGTGTTTCTCACCGGGGTATTTAGCCCATGGGGTTCCTGGTAATTTCCATAATGAAGCGGCTATATCTCCACCTGTCTTTGATAAAATAAATTTATATTTTTTTGTACCACATTTTACACATTTACCTGTAATTGCACGTCTTTTATTTTTTGTTGTTATTGTTATTAATCCAGTGGTATCGGTAGGTGCTCTGCATCGAACACAATATAAATTCATATTATTTATTATATGGATATAATTGATTTTTGAGCAACACGGAAACAAGAACCAGTAAAGCACCATCCAGCGCTTCCGAATTCTATCAGAATGATTATAATAGGTCCATCTGGATCTGGTCAAACACAATTATTGCTCAATCTAATAATGCGATGGCTCAAATGGGATAGGTTATATTTGGTAGCACCATCTGTAGATGATCAGCGGTGTTATGGGGTACCTAAAGATTTTAATGAAAATGCAAAGATACTGGATAATGATGTTATTGATTTTATTACCGATATCGATGAGGCACCATCTGTAGATGATCTAGATGGACTCATCAATAATCTCGTAGTGTACGATGATGTTATGCTGGATAAACAATCGAATCCAGCTAGAATATTTTCTCGAGGTAGACATAAAAATACTGATGTGATTTATGTTGCACAACGATACACGCAGATACCTAAGGTAATTAGAGACAACTGTAATATTTTAGTTGTATTTAATGGAGTAGATAATTATACCCTGCAGAATATTTACTATACTTGGTGTTCAGGGGACATGGACATGATTAAATTTAAAAATTTCTTTTCAAAAGCACAAGCTGTTCCGTTCGGATTTATAACGATAAATGTACATGATCCAAGATCTAGATATCGTGTAGGTCTGGATAAAATCTTTGGTTAATTTATAGCAGCAGAGCGTGGACGACAAAAATTGAGTGACCCGGTACTGATATACTCGGAGGGTACCATAATACTGGAGACCAATTAGAGAAAATTTCATCGATAGAACCGTTAAATTGCAAAAATAAGGGCTCAGAAAAGTTGTAGGGTCCACCCTCTCGGCTGCTCTAGTGACTTATTTATTTCAGTGGTTCTGCAAGTATTTCTTTCCGTTGACTTAATGTTACATTTTAACTCAAGGCATCGTTACAATTAATTCGGCGTCGGAATCTACAGTCTATCGAATTAAATGTGTGTTATCCTGTCGTGTTTTTTCCTGCCTGCAATCATGAAGTTTAAGACGCGAAAACAGCTCTTTCAATCAAAATATTAACAACAACAGAAATTTTACATGACTTTTGGAAGCAAACAGATCATGTATGATCGCATGTAACCACTGGTAATTTACAATAAAAGATGTTACGAGAAAATCATTGTGTCAATGTTTTGGTACAATAAGGTAATAATACTAAATACAATTCATGCCGAAGTGTTGCGTTTCTTTAGTTAGTTGAAAGAGAGAGGGAGGGTGAGTTGTCTTATTTATTTACATCGGGCTTACTTTATAATATCTTAATTATTCCGATATAAGTTGCCAAAAAGAATGTTTTGCACATACATAATTAGCATTACGTATTTATTATTTTTAGAAATCTAGCGTTAGTAAATGGTTCCCATAGTTGACCCTGGTGAAATGTCAATTCATGTGCGCCTTAGATACCACGCTAATTTTGCACTTCTTATGCTTTTAAAACGAAAAAAAAAACCCCAACATACATAACTACTGCGGATGACAACATTTAAAGCTGCTCACACCGTTGCGGTATGACAAACATCGGACTCGATATATTTCTTAAAATCCACAGTTTGTGGCTCATCGTTTTCTTCCATCAAGTGCAGCTTCTCACACAAATCACACCAAGCCCTCCTCCCTGTCCGATCTATAGTAAAATTCTTCCTCCATTCAAACAACTATTATACAGACTTTCATTTCTGTTCACAAGTTTTATGTAGTCAGCAACATCTTTTACTGATGAAAAGTCATACACATTGATGTATGAGTTAGGCACATATCCACTCAAAATGTCCATACGTTTCCAGTTCACAACAGGAATCTGATCCCGGTCTTGAGCGTTCCAGTATTTTTCAGTTATGTAGTTCTTGCACTGAATGCTCTCAAAAGCGAGATAAAATCGGTATTTTTTTAAATCGCGGTCACAATCTTTATTGTCGTCGCCCCGGTCTGTCCCACACTTTCGATTCCCATCACATTTGTCAAACAATTCAACATCTATGTATTTTGACAATTCGTCAATTATAAGGTACTGTCTCGCAGAATCTATCCTGTTGCTTACGGTCCAAGCTATGAACTTGGTCTTCTCAGAATATATGTTTCTCTTATAATAATTTTTATGGACCTTGTCCCTTTCGGCTTCATCTAAGTGTAGATATCTACCATAAGGGTCGAAGATCTTACCTTCTGATCTGTACCACATTGTCCAATTGAAAATATTTCCAAATATGTTCACATCGCCAAAGATACAAAATGGGGGATCCGAGTTGTGAATTATCCACACTTGATTTGATTTTGATGCATTTGGAAACTGGACCGTTCTGTTTGTACCTATTTCCCAGGAAGGGATCCATATATCAGCCAGATGAAATAACACTGCATCGCTATCCATCAAAAGTTTCGTATTATCTGTAATTGAGCACCTAAGGTGACATTTCCGCAGATGTTCATTCACACGATTGAGATATTTGAATTTGTTGTCGTCAAACTCGGTCCACAAAATTATTACTTTCAAGTTCTTTCTGCTCGTCCTTCTATCAATCAACTCAACATTTTGAAAAGGGTTTGACCTCTTAATCACAAAGTCATTATACTCATTTAGCTGTCGAATAATTGTAAGAACATATATGATTAAGACTGATATTGTACAGAAAAACAGCGGTCTCACTCGTCGCACATTCATATTCATGGCGCTTCCTAGACTGATACATGGTGGATTTCTAAACTTCATTTCGAATGACCTGAAATATAATAAATTCTATATTTAAAATAAAATATCTCTATAGCTGTTCATACGCATGTGTTTGAATTTATGTGACTCGCATAAAAAGGCTAAACATTTAATATTGCTTTAATCTATGAATATTATAGACATATAAAATTGCGTCATATGCCGATGGAGATTTACAGAATGAGTTTTTGAGATAAAGTCATAAGCGGTTCTCGGCCCTGCCAAAATCTACCAAACTTTCTAAAATGACTATCATAGAATTATTTTGCTTTATTATGAAACAATCTCCCAATGCCATGGGTCCCTGATCATAGAAAGAGATCGGATTAAAATATTATTGTCGGAATGGCACGTTGTGAATCAGAAATTAACCTGGAGATTAGCACAGGAAACTTATTTTTATAGCATTTCAAAGTAGAAAATAGAAATAAATTAGAGTGTTAAGTAATCTATTAATCTGAGTGCAAATATAAAACAAAATAAAGTAATGACAAATAATCGAAGTTTTGTTTTTAAATTAGACTATCACAGCTTATGATTGATAATCAAATCCTATTTGGATTCAGACCTGGAAGAAATACCGTTTACCAGTGTAATAATTGCCTTTGAGATAGATATCGTATACTGAAGACCAACATCAAGATAGCCTCGACCATGTCCTCAAAAAAGACATACATTGCTATACTTTATTATCCCTCCAACAAAGAATGTTGCTAAATTTTGCTCTTTGCTTTTTCCCATGTGCAATGCCCTGCATGAGATGAATGATATGCAGTCTAAAGTATGTGAATAGTTGGCTTTGCATTCAAAGTAAATATCATACAAAATTTTAAAATCTTTACTGACCTAATATCCTTTCCAACAGACTCAATATTGGATAAAAGAAAAGGCATTAACACTGGAGTTATAAATGATCAAAAAGACGTGGATCTGTTTCTAATGCTCTCTCTCTCTCTCTCTCTCTCTCTCTCCTTAACCAATATGTATGTAAGGCTAGATCTGTATAAACTTGACGTCAAATGCAAGGTCAAGGTAAAATCCGTTTATTGCAAGGCTACATTTTCACATTTCTTTAAATGAATCATCACTAGTTAAGCATTATCACTTGAGAAATCACATCATATATATATATATATATATATATATATATATATATATATATATATATATATATATATATATATATATATATATATCCGCATGCTTAAACTCTTTGAGTATACATTGCTGTACGTGTAATAGCTTATGCGTCCTATTGCAGTATTTTCTCTGTAATAATTTACTTTCTTTTCGGTATGATATTCGTCCATATCCGTAGTAGAAAAGAACTCTTCATGAAACCAAATGGCAGAAACGTTGAAACGTCAAAACTTCTCATAATTTGCGGTGTTTACAACCCAGTGTATCACACAAGTGCTGTGAAATGGAGCATGATAGCCTCATCGATTTTGATCTTCGTTGTTTATGATCGAGTGATATACTTTAGCCGTCACACCGCACATTTAAATTAAATGAATGTTTTGCATATGTTTTGCCATGTCATGATCTCTTTCTTCGTACTATGTCCAGTCATTAATATTGCAAATAGGGTAAATGTTTCTTATTGCCCGATATACCAAATATTCCTTTTTAACTACAGACGTAAATAGAATGCAAGGAATAAAGAAAATGTTTGCAACTTCCTGTCTTATATTGTTCGTATCGTCAGGTGATTCCTATGCAACAATATTGGTGATGTGTTTTGGTTTTGTTTTGTTCGATTTTGCTCTTTTTGATTAAGTAACCGTAGGTATTGGCGGATGTAATGCCCAGATTATGAAAATATTCAGATCTGAAGGGAATTAAAGTATTATATGATAATACATTTCATAATCACTAGAAATATAAAATTTAAAATACGTTTCACTTACAAGTAAATGCATTGTATTATTGCAATATAGCTAAAACATCATGAATATAAAACACCTGCTAACGACATATTCAGTGAACTGTTTAGTCAGATAAACAAAAATCATATTTGGAGACATGATTAATCTGAACGTCTTAGCTCTGGGATATAGGAAGGCATCGCACGTGGCAAAGATGGTCGACGAAAGGCATCATTATCATACCATCAGCCTACACACAACTATGAAACATATGCCTAAGGCTATAAATTGTTGTACGACCTGAACTGATGGGATTGTTTCCCTTCAAATATTTCAGATTTTTCTTTTTCGAAAGAAATTAAATTTCTGATTTGTGGGTTAAATTGTCAAAACAAATCAGCACACACTTTTGTTTCTTAATAGTGCCCTGTTATTAATGGGTGGTGATACTACTACAACTACTACTGCTATTTCAACAAAGAATAGTAGTAGTAGTAGTAGTAGTAGTAACAGTAGTAGTAGTAGTAGTAGTAGTAGTAGTAGCAGAAGAAGCAGGTGAGTTCCGCCATTCATTCGATTTTATGGGTGAGACTGAAAATCAATAGGCGCAATTAGCTTTATTAAATTAGCTATGTCGCTTACCAAGAAAATGAACAAAATTACCGTTTGAAATAATATTTTCAATCAAAATTATTACAAGTAGATGCATATCGAGAACAAAAGCCCTCTTATCTTTTCGTATGGCCCAATAAAAAAAATATAATAGTAAGAAAACAGGAGATTACTATCTCAAAAATGCAAAGTCAAATGCACCTTTCGCGATTACTCCCCCTATTCCAATGAAGAGACAAGGTAGGGATAGAATGACGGGAACATTAAACAAAACATTAATGCGCTCACCCATAAGACAATACATTTTATTGCGAACTAAAACGGAGAATTTATTTTTTGTGAGAGAGTTGTTTTTCAAAGGAAATACATTTCTCATATGTAGGTTATATTAACAAAAGTAGCACATCATCTAGCGCCGTAACAAGACCCATGGTAATAATTGCTGGTGGCGATACTTCTACTACTACTACTACTACTACTACTACTACTACTACCACCACCACTACCACTACTACTGCCACTACTACTGATAATAATAATAATAATAATAATACTAATAATAATAAATCTGCAAGTGATTGTTTGGAAACGATCTTTTCAACAGTAGCAGCATCAGCCAAAGTAGTAATATTTATATATTTATAATTTGTAATAATAATAATAATAATAATCTAAGAACAATTTTAATGTTTCTGAGTATTATGATAGAAATATCTTTGTTTTCAGAATTCAGTTTATTTACTTAAAAATCATGAATAGTGATTAACATAGAACATAATGAGCTTTTTCTATATATATATATATATATATATATATATATATATATATATATATATATATATATATATGTGTGTGTGTGTGTGTGTGTGTGTGTGTGTGTGTTTACAAGTTTGCAATTATTGTTGGTCGTATTAGTGAGACAAAAACTATGACCACTTCGAATATTTTAAGTGTTAAAAAGGTTTTGATATCCTAATACGCTGATCATTGTCTCAAGCAAAAAGACTCTGTTAAGCAAAATTGTACCAATAAACATAGTTGTGAGTTAGACATGTTTCAAATTTGTGAGATTTATATATGGAAAGAAAAATAAACGACAAGGTATTATGTAAAAATTTCATGCATTTCCATTTCTTTCCTATTCGCATGTGGGAGCCCCGTGTGGTCAAATGGAATACCTCACTCATTTACTAACGTATCACTTCTGACCGCGCGGGTTCATTCAGTCAACGTGTGTATGTCAGAAAGATTCCCAGTAACTTCCCCTGGGTCGATCGTTCTTCCTGGGATTTTAAACGGTTCTTCCTCAACCAAATATACTGGCCGCCATGTATAGCCTATCATATAGCTGGAATTGTAACTTTCAAGTTTTTATTTGTGCATCATATTGTTCGAAGTTACACAAATACAAATATATGTTCGAAGTTACACAAATACACACACGTGTGTGTGTGTGTGTGTGTGTGTGTGTGTGTGTGTGTGTGTGTGTGAAGGTGTTTCACACGAATCGGTGTTATTATGACCGAAAATCATGTATATTTTGTGGTGTCAGGGTTGAGTTGTAACTATTAAGTTAAAACGTGTATCTTGATTAATTCATTGATTGATTTTTAAAATCATTGCTGATTTAAGTAGATAAAGGGAATGTATTTAATCATTTCGTTTATGTTACTGATTGCTTCAATTTCTTCCGTTTTCTTTCATTTCTGTTACTAAATTCGTGAATTATATATTCCTAAAAATTAATTTATTTACATGGAAAGAAAAACATTTTTAACTAATTGGTAATCTTTGAAAAAAAAAATGTCTTTGCTGTTCTTTGTGTATGGCGATTATGCATTGTTCCTTAATTTCTGTATAATTTACGATAGTAAGGAAGGCAAAGAAAAACTTCAAGAACAGTATAGATCAGATAAAGTTACCAAATGCATTCTGGGTAATAAAACGGCCCGATAAGGTACCGCAAATTATTTGTCTAAAGTATAAAGACACACCTTTTCATTTCAATGGAAAATTCTAACGTTAACAATCATCTCACAGAGCAAAAAAAAAAAAAAAAAAAAAACTCTACAGAGCATCGGATGTGCCACATGAGCATCTTGCAATAGTAGTGTATCAGCTGATGCCAAGCTGTAAACGCTTGTAACTATTGTCTGAGAACGTATGAAACTTTATGAACGTTGCTCTCTCTCTCTCTCTCTCTCTCTCTCTCTCTCTCTCTCTCTCTCTCTCTCTCTCATTTAAAATAAAACTGATGACAGTTGAATACAAATGTTCGCATTTACTAGCCATTTATTGGCTGGTGCAACCATACGAGTTACAGTGGATAAGTAAAGGGCTGGCAGTCCAAGAGTGACACATATATGGACTTCAGTCTAATGAGTTATTCATTTCAGTGGTTCTGAAGTTATTTTTCCCATTGACTTAAAGCAACATTCTAACTCACAGATTCCTTAACGATAATTCCGTTTTGTAATGTATCTCCAATCGCGTTAAACGTATACTACACCCCGCTGAGTTCGTTTTGGGCTGCAATCACAATCAGAAACATTTCTTCAGTTAAAATGCTATCACCAGCAAGAGAATTGTGACAGGAATTTGGACATATTATATCTATGTAATATAATCATGAATGATTGTTCGTAACCACTTATAATTTGAAGTAAAAGCTGTTAAGAGAAAATCATTGTGTAACAATGTGGTACAAGACGGTAATTATACAAAACAATTCATGCAGAGCGTTTCTTAATTATATATATATATATATATATATATATATATATATATATATATATATATATATATATATATATATATATATATATATATATTAATTTTGAAACGCGTCTTGCATTGCAGCCGTGTTCGACCAAAAGAAGCATTAGTAAAATATTAACTTACACACAATCTCTGTAAAGAAAAAAACAAAAACAAAACAAAACAAAAAAACAACCCTCCCCCCAACAAAACAAAGCAACAGTAATATAGTCTTTTAAGTAAAGTTTCAAATATCATTATTACATACATCTGTTCTCTTCATATTGGTAGATCCATATATAGAATCAAACTCGTTTATCTGTTTGTATGGCTCAAGGCAAAAATACAAAGACACGGAGAGGGAATACTCCTGTAAGAAACTAAAATCATGATTCGCGATTACTTCCCTTATAACAATGCAATGACTGCTTTATAAGAAAGGGAAAGATTACAGGGGACAAAACATTATTTCGCATGGATCTATTTATTATAATCATAAGTCAGTTCATTATATACTGCGACCTAAATTATTGGATTTATTTTCCCTCAGTAACAGTGTCATAGTTATAACTGATATTGACGATTCTTTTACTACTACTACTACTACTAAATGTAATAACAATAATAATAATAATAATAATAATAATAATAGTATAACAGAGCGATACAGTAGTTTCATATTGGTATATGTATGTCGGGAAATAATCTGTTGGCATGATTTAATGCAAATTTGTACATAAAGGAAAATACGAGAACACTCCTGACAGAATCCAATAGTCTTTCGCGATTACTTCCCTTTGATCAATGAACTGACTATCTGGACTGAAGGCAACGATACTATAAGAAAGCTAACACAGAAGAAGATTAATGCAATTATATGTTTATTAAATTGAAAATTAAATAAATGTGCATTAATTATCAATGCCTACTTAATGCTTTGATGCTCAATTATTCCGTCTTACTTAGCATGACATTTTTACTACTATTGCTACTAATAATAATAATAATGATAATAATAATCATCATCATAATAATAATAATATAATCCAAAAATAGGTAAAGGATGGATAATTTGCTATACATAGTTGGCGGAACTTAATTAATATTTGTGAGATCGATTATCTACGTATTTTTTACTGATTATTGGATTGTGCTGAACTTTAATAATATGTTTATATTAATCTACTTTTATAGTTCACATAAACATTAATATGAAACAAAAAAGAAACTGGAAACAAATGCAAAATGTGTGGAATCATGTCTGGGATGAAAGTATTAAACTAAGTTCAACATACATAATGACGATTGTGTGTACCGCAAATTAATTAGCTTGTAAATTTCATTTTGCAACAAGGCTGGGGCTGCCATGACAAGTTGTCTCACATGGCTTTGTCACTAGATGACACGAGAGTAAGATAGTGCACGTGCTGACTGGCTTTATGATTAATTGTGCTGTCGAGTGCAATTTGGTTACAGCAGTTTGTGAACTGGGTATATGCTCACGAACGAAAAGAGTGACTTGACTAGACTCGGTAGTATTTAACTAAAGTACCTCCATATAATAACTTTGAATTACGGATTGAAAGACCACTGTGGCTTGAAGTGTTATATAGGTTTTGAATGTTGATTCCTGAGATCTTGAGTGGAAAGGCAAAGGCTCTCTAATTTAAATATGGTCCGTAATTATTAGATCAAAGAGTACGTTAACAACCCATCCATGTAAATGTAATTGAAAATTTTCATAATTGCGAAAAGAAGGGAGTGTCCTACTTACCAGTGCTTGATCCGAACAGAACATTTTCCCAAATGGAAACATAACGATCTGTAACAAGGTGTTATTTCTAATACTTGCAAGCACACACTGCATTATAAGAAACTGGATTTTCTCTTCAACAACGGTCATCGATAACGGTCAATCAAGGTCATTGCATCATTGTTTTCTTCAATATCGGCAC
The DNA here is from genome assembly GCA_016617855.1 of Megalonaias nervosa. Lineage (NCBI taxonomy): Eukaryota > Metazoa > Mollusca > Bivalvia > Unionida > Unionidae > Megalonaias > Megalonaias nervosa. The sequence goes on from JAECUM010015517.1 coordinate 11,561, forward strand.
ACACAAATTCATATATTATACTAAAACTAGAATTACAGCTTTTAGATAATCAGGATGTATCAGTATATTCTCTACTGATAATCTGCAGTGCATATTCTATCATTGGTTTGTTAATAGCAACAAAGGTGAGATAATGTCAGTTTTTTACAGTTAATTTCTATTGGGCATCATTTCTAATCTTTGCACTGTTTATGCATCATTTTGTTCCTTTTCTCCACCCATTTTGTCATTTGCCTGTATATTGACTATTTTCTTGAGGAGAAAACGCTTTAGGCAATGTTTTCGTACATAAATAAATTTGATTAATTGCAAAGAAACACCTTCAAAATAACTATTATTATGTTTGAGCCGTTGGGTAGTTTATTACAAAGCTGAGGAAATCAAAAAGCGTCAATTGCAATGTCACTGCTAAATAACCTGCAGAAAAACACACAGCCTTGTTTTAAAGCAAGAGGAAAATTAAACTATAAGATCAGAGGAAGAAGATCACGCTTGTTTCTTTTGCGTCAAAAAGTCTTTATTTAAATAATCACAAGACGGGAAAGGCAACTGAATAGCCCAGTCCCACTTGCATAAAATAGCTCAATAATAAATACCTACTTAGCTCAAACGTATTCAAAATTAATCATATTTATATATTCGGAATATGTTGCATTGTAAACCCACCGTTTAAAATTTTGAATAATATGTAACTAAACATGTTTGAGTGTCCAATGCATCAAATACAGTTTAATAAAAAAATGTCGTTTGGGAAAAACAATAAATACAGACAAGAAACGAAAATACAATACCCAAAAAACTAGCAGATATCACATACTTATATTAATTAAGACTTGTTCCTGATTATTACCACAAATCATGGCCAACAATTATAAGAGCTCAAAGAAAATGCATACATAATAAAAGTTCTAGAAAATACGAGATCAGATCTTTTTAGAAGTTAACAATCCGCCTTAACACGCTCATCTTGTCCTATATAAGACTTACATAGTAGAGAATAGTCATGTACTTGGCAGGATTCCGGGTGTTACTAGGCTCTCTCCCAACTTACATACATGAAAACACTAATAGCTATTATTATATTGCGAGATGAGTACATGATTTCTGAGACCTTTTGCCGCCTAAAATCTTTTTTCTTTCTGTCAGAGTTTATTAGTTTGATACGTGTTCTAAATCAAACTAATTTCGTAAGCATTTGAAACCCATTAGACTTCTACAGAAAACTTGTTATTACTTTAGTTAAATTACTAATATAATTCTTCTAATGTTTTGAATGTTTAATTGGTCTAAATTCAGTTCAATTCATTATTTACTGAATGCATGGTATCCGTCACTAATTGATCGAGCAGTCATACAACCTCTTGACATGCGTTGCCATAAATCTCTGACATCAGTTGTCTACATGTGTTTCTTTTATATACTTTTTTGTATTCAATAACGATATGATAGCGTGATGAATCAAGCATCTTATTTCATCATGTTGTAAACATGAAATCACAGCAGTATAGGAAAAAGCCGATAGTGCACCACTCCATCCAAAAGCTCTCAAAACGGCTTAAAAATGCTTCTATCATTGACTTATTTAGCTAAAAAGAGGTCAAAATAGGCCAAAAAGCTATGGAGTTACAATTCTATTAGATATTGAATATCATGCTAAAAGAGCCAATGGAGGTTTATACAATGTCACTTCATCAAGTAAGCCTCAGATTTGCTTATAGAGCCTTAATAAGAAAATTTGAAAAAGGGCGAGTGCACCACTAAAACAGCAACAATGCCTTCAATGAATAAATAGAGGCTTATAAAATGTCACTCCATCCCAAGTATCCTTAAAACGGTCTAAAAACCCTTCTATCATCGACTTATGATACATATGCGGTCAAAAAGGCATATAAATAGGGCTACCATAAGGCTAAAGGATCCAAAGATTAACTATCAGAACGATGAAGAAAGGTTACTAAGGCATATAAAAATTGAGTAAGCCTCAGATTTGCTTATAGAGCCTTATAAAAAAAAGAGTGAAAAAATGACGAGTGCACCACTAAAAAAGCAACGATACCTTCAATGAATAAATAGAGGTTTATAAAATGTCACTCCATAAAATTAACCTCAAATCGGTTTGAATAGCTTTCCTATGAATGCAACCATCGAGTAAACATCAAGAGGGTGCGGCTAGCGCCTCTACTGAAAACATGGGCCAGTTTAAACTAGTCAACAGGTAGTACGAAATTTGGGGCAGAATCACTAATGATTTAAAACTGATTTTCAAACTTGGGGCAGAATTATTTAAAACTGATTTTCAAACTTGGGGCAGAATCACTAATGATTTAAAACTGATTTTCAAACTTAGGTATAAACAGAATGAAACTTGAGTAAAATTAAACTTGATCTAACTTTATTTTATAATGTCCATGGGTTAACGTATTTATACCATCGCTGCAATAACGTTTATCATCAAAATTAGTTAATCCTCTTTTTATTATACGATCTGTACTGATATTATTTATATGTGATCTAAACGTGTACATAGTTGCGAAGTGCTTGCATGAAGTTCTAAGGACATTGATATAATCGCTATGCTTAATTTCATTTTTAGCTACGTTTTTCTTAATACCTTTTAACTTCTTCATTTCCTTACTGTCAGCAGTTTTTAACGAATACATCTTACTTCTAAGACCAACAAATTCAGCGACCGGTCTGAAACAAAACTCATCCTTGAATTTGCCCATAACTTTCTTATTAACTGGGTCAGCAAATGGAGAATCCTTACTAACGTCTGATAAATCAAATTTCTCTCGATGGTCATAAATATCTTTATAAACATCATCAGAAAATACTTGATAAACTAGCGAATCTGTGTCTGTAAATAGCAACTTAGCATCTTTTCAGGCAGAAATGGATAGTCATTATGTAGGTCATGCAAATGCTCTGGATAATCAACGTCAACTTCAAGATAATAAGTATGGTCTGAATCAGATAAATCGTTTATAAAGTTATCAGTATCTTCATAAAATTCTTTTAAGCTAGACCAGCGATCAACCGCATAAGGCATTGATTGAGACATCGCCCAATTATAAAGTGCATTCGTATCCAGATAAATAATATAGCTAGACTCAATGTCTGGATTGTAATCGGGTAAATATTTATTGTTAGCGCGGGCATGCTTATGACTTATAACAGAAATTCCACCGCGGATCGCTTGCTCGAAAAAGTTAAACATATCAATGTAGCCATCAGTTATTAATTCTGTAACAGTGTTTGTTATCTTGTATAAAGCGTCCCAACTTAATCCTGGACTTGAGAAATACCAAGCTGGGTCTAGTTTATATTTACCTATTGAGGTTCTTCTGAAACTTGCAAATGTATCATCAAGCAACAGTACATCTTGTATTAGATATACATCCATGTAATCACCGAGAGTTTTACAACCAAACAGATTAAATACATTTTGAGCGTGTTTATAATCATCATCTGAAATATTTTCACCAGTAAGTTTAGAATAAAATTTATCCTTACTTGGCAAACATAGTTCATCAAGAACGCTGATAGAGTCAATATATTCAAACGGGAAGATTCCTTTCTTTTTCATCAGGTTAACATTGGAATTGAAATATTCTTCTAACGATGTAAACGCACTACAGTTTTTAGCAAGCGCATCTAACGAAGACGCCATAAACTGCATGCTATCGATGAATGTTAGCGGACCAATTGTTACGGACATAAATCTCTCAACGTTGTTAGGAATTGCGGCTATCTTTTTATCATTACATAATTCAATCACCTCAGGATGACCTAACGAGGCAATAATGAAATGGCTATCATAACCTCTAAAATTATGCCCGACACATGGAATTACATTTACAGTATGAAAATCATCTTTGCAATCTTTATGAGCTGCTCCGAGATAATTCCTAGTTATATAACAATAATCAACGGTTTTAGTAAGATTTTTGACTTTAGAAGTCTTTGACTTCTGTGTTTTTGATTTCTCTTGATTGCTTTCTGTTTGATTGTAATCTGTTTCATGATTGCTTTCAGTAATGACGCTAGCCGCACCCTCTTGATTGACTTTTACTATTTTCTTTACAAAACCCTGATTACAAATATGACAACGTTTTGCTTTACTATATTCTAAATATTGTTCAGATGTTATTTTAACTTCAGGCTTTACAGAAAGTTTTTGATAAATCTTGTTAGCTTCCATGAAAAGATTCTTAATCAACCATACTGCAGCAGTCTTCATCCTGATTACAGGTTTTTCTATAAAGTTTAACTGGCTCACTAAGTTTATGGTCAACAATACATGTTATCTTGTAAGCGACTGCAACTGGTACATGTCTGTGGATTTGTATTGTCTTTTTAAGTGCGGTATCCACCTTAGACTCAGAAGTCTCTGATTTATCTTGATTATCTTGACCATCTTCAGGTGCGGTATTTACCTCAGGTTCTGGATCTAAGACGGATTCAAAATCATATATAATTGTAAATGGCACTGTTGCGCTTTTCTTAAACTTATTGAGTTTTAATAATTTATTATCCTTGCTCGGTAAAGTTGTTCTTTGATTATGCACACAATATTTTTGATGTTCCTGTAACTTTTCATCGCTTGTAAATCCATGAAGGCATTTATAACAAAAGTATAATTTATGCCCATGCTTGTTATATCGTTTTCCAGCTAGTCCGTTAAAATTCTTTATCAGCGAACAATGTCCTTTACATCTTAATAGGTTCACCGTACTAGGTCCAGCATAAGGTGATATTCGGATCGGGTAAAGTTTACAGCATTCATCAAGTCCAGATACATTAATGCCATCTGGAATCAACTCATGATTTTGACTTTCTATCTTAGATAGTTGCTTAATCGAAGTTGGAAAATTAATGCCATCTAAATTCAATTTTTCATAATGTTCAGTATAGTTTAAAACTCTGTTAGGTTTATTATTACTTGCAGGAAATAAATGCGCTAAAATACTCCATACTAAAAATTTATCATCATCTGACTCAACATTAATACAACAATGGGTATCTATTATTTTCTTAGGTAACTTAACGAATTTTCCAGTTTGCAGCGGATCGAATTTATATCTATGGATTAATAAAAATTCTTTTGATAATAATATCCAACCTGATCCAGACCTAATATAATTATCGATAGCATTTTCAAGCTCTTGCGAGATTTTTGCAACGGCCTCAGAAATATTAAAATCAGCAAGTGCAATAATCGGATTAGCTTTTATATAAGGGCGGGCATGCTTATCTGGGTCAACCGCGTGCTGAAAACGGACTAACATTGTTACAAGTATTTTTGATGGCTCAGGAAAGCTTTTAAGGATATGTTGTATAGCTTTCTCCAACAATATCTCAACGGGTCTATCAACTGGTATTTTAAAACTTTTACTAAATCCTGCAAATGATGATTCAGTTTCTTTTATAACTATAGGTGCATCTATAGGTGTGACCGTAGGTCTAATTTTAGATTCAGCTATTTTCTTGGCTCGTTCTTTATAAATATTTAAAATAGTTTCTTGAAGCTCATACAGTGCGACATTAGTTTTGGGATAAGCAGGTTTAATTCCGGTTAATTTCTCATGTTCAAGCTGCAATTGCTGGGCTCGTTCATGTCTTGCATGCCTCGATGACATTTTATATCATTATATATATTAGATTAAATGTTTAAATAGAAAATAATAAATCCAGTTTAATCCGGTTTGGGAATCGAATCCAGTTTAATCTGGTTCTATCCGGTTTTATTTAACAATCCGGTTTTGTTTATATTAATTAAATTAGACATAAATATTTTACTAAATATAGCTATGCCATTTCCAGTAGGCTTATATAATTGTAAATGGCTCATGCAGGGAACGAATACAGTCTGTGGCAAAAGTGGCTATGAAGAATATTGCGGTTATCATCGAGAATATATAAAAAGAACAGAATCACCTGGTTTGCGTCCATGCTTGCGATGCGGTCTTGGAGTTCGAGGAAAACACCAACTTTGCTGCAAATGTGGCGGAACACACTATAGAGCGATGTTATGCTATTATAAAAAAAGAAATTTAAAATATGGACCTCATAAAGAATCACCACCAACCGTTGAAGAATATTTAGCAAACGCATCAATAATCAAACTGCTTGATATAGAATCACCAGTCCAACGCGCGATAACTTTTTCTTAAAACTAAAGACTGATAATAAAATGTGGAAGTATCTGACTTAACGTTCAAGATTGTTTTTTTTTTATAAATTCATATTATTAATTATATTAGAGATCAGATTTATATAATAAATATGAGAAAGCTAATTATATTTTTTCCAGGTGATGAAGATTATGATAAATCTCTAAAAATAGCTTGTGATAACAAATCCACATATAAAAATGGTATTATACATATAAAGCAACATATTCGTGATGGATTTTCTAGAGAATCAGTATCATTGTTAAATAATAAAGTTAATAAAACCCGAGAGCGACTGTAAAAAGAACTGCATCAGAGGCGAATGCCGAACCTAAGGCAGGAATCAGACCTAATGCTAGATAGTGCGATTGCACCTGATGCTGAAAAGGTGTCAAAAATTTCGTATAAAGATAAAAATATATAATAAATATGAACATACTTAATCTAGAGTGTGAACAAATACAAAGAGAATTTTCTAAAGCGAGCAAGCGATTAAGTGAAAATATAGCAAGAAGGCGGCTGCTGAATGAAAAAGAAAAGCGGAAAAAGACCGAGTGAGAAATGAAACTCGTATACGAATATGAAATTACATAACGTTTAGAGAAGGTGAAAGAAAAAGTAAATCAAATTTGAATGCCTTTTAAGCTAACAAATGTCATGTACACCTTACTGTGATGATTATTTAACGCCACATCAACATTGTATTTACTGCGCCAGATCATGCCTAAAACATCAAAGCAAACTCTGTATCAACTGCAGGCGGTTGCTGAATGAAAAAGCAGAAAAAGCGGAAAAAGAAAAAAGTTAAATGAAACTCGTATACGAATACGAAATTACATAGCGCTTAGAGAAGCTGAAAGAAAAATTAAATCTAACACTGCCAGAAATCTTCATTAAGTCGTCGGTTATGTCTAGCTTTTAAAATTTCTACTTTTTCGCGGTCGGTTCCTGAATTATATAAAATTTCTTCTTCAACTAGCTTTAAATCTTCTTCACGTTTAAATTTATCATTATGTCGTTCAATGCAAGCTGCAACACTGTGATAATCAGGTCTAGCCTTAGGTTTATATTTATACAGACCCTCAACTTCAGGTCCAATATAAGTCCTTCTACCAGGTTTTTGTTTCGTTACATCTTCAGGTTGAATAATTTCAGGTTTTATATTAATCGTTACATATTCACTAGGTTTAGCTTGATCAACGCGATATATTTGACCTTGCTGAATAACGGGATATGAATGATCTTGCTTGCACTTTGTTTCGCGTCTAAATTGCTTTAGTTTTTTATTTTTTTCCTCAAGTAATTTATTTGAGCAAGTTAAAGCCATATTATGCTGCTTTTGTTTTCTTAAGTCAACATTTAATATATTAATAAGCTGATCTTGATCAGGTGCAGGTGCGACCATAGGTCTTGCTAGCGCCTTATGAATAACACATACTGATTGTTCAGGTGCGGCTAGCGCCTTAGGTCCAGGTTTAGCTATAAAATCACTAGTTCGACTGATTACTGCCTTAGGTCTAGCTATAGGTTTTATTTCTTTTTCTAGAACTTTGGCAGATCTCCAGATATCATATACTCGAGTTAAACTTATTTTAAAATCTTTTGCAATCTTTATAGCTGTTTTTTTAAATCTCATCTTTACTATGTTTTCTTCATCTTGCTGTGATAGATATGCGGTCTTTGGCATAAGTTATAAATTATAAAATAAAAATAATAATAAAAATAATAAAATTAAAAATACCAGCGTTTTATCATAATTAATCATAATAAAATAAAGACTTTTACGTGGGGCCTCTTTTTAATGATAAAATAAAGCCTTTTACAGACAACATTGTTTTTAATCATTATTTCAACAAATAAAACCTTTTACAGTTGGCATTGTTTTTAATGATTGTTTAAGCAAATAAAGCCTTTTACAGTTGGCATTGTTTTTAATGATTGTTTAAGCAAATGAAACCTTTTACAGTTGGCATTATTTTTAATGATTATTCAACAGATTTGATTGAAATTATTAATTATGTTGGAAAAATAAAAAAAAAATGTGTTGACTTAATATATCATAACTTTTTAAAATAATAATAACACCATGGAATCTTTAGCAATTACATAAGAAAGTAGTTTTTAGAAATTACGTAAGAAATTACTTAGTTATTATTATTTTACTAAGAAAATCTGGCCTAATGCTAAGTTGCTATTTACAGACACAGATTCGCTAGTTTATCAAGTATTTTCTGATGATGTTTATAAAGATATTTATGACCATCGAGAGAAATTTGATTTATCAGACGTTAGTAAGGATTCTCCATTTGCTGACCCAGTTAATAAGAAAGTTATGGGCAAATTCAAGCATGAGTTTTGTTTCAGACCGGTCGCTGAATTTGTTGGTCTTAGAAGTAAGATGTATTCGTTAAAAACTGCTGACAGTAAGGAAATGAAGAAGTTAAAAGGTATTAAGAAAAACGTAGTTAAAAATGAAATTAAGCATAGCGATTATATCAATGTCCTTAGAACTTCATGCAAGCACTTCGCAACTATGTACACGTTTAGATCACATATAAATTATATCAGTACAGATCGTATAATAAAAAGAGGATTAACTAATTTTGATGATAAACGTTATTGCAGCGATGGTATAAATACGTTAGCCCATGGACATTATAAAACAAAGTTAGATCAAATTTAATTTTACTCAAGTTTCATTCTGTTTATACCTAAGTTTGAAAATCAGTTTTAAATCATTAGTGATTCTGCCCCAAGTTTCGTACTACCTGTTGACTAGTTTAAACTGGCCCATGTTTTCAGTAGAGGCGCTAGCCGCACCCTCTTGATGTTTACTCGATGGTTGCATTCATAGGAAAGCTATTCAAACCGATTTGAGGTTTAATTTTATGGAGTGACATTTTATAAACCTCTATTTATTCATTGAAGGTATCGTTGCTTTTTTAGTGGTGCATTCGTCATTTTTTCATTCTTTTTTTATAAGGCTCTATAAGCAAATCTGAGGCTTACTCAATTTTTATATGCCTTAGTAACCTTTCTTCATCGTTCTGATAGTTAATCTTTGGATCCTTTAGCCTTATGGTAGCCCTATTTATATGCATTTTGACCGCATATTTATCATAAGTCGATGATAGAAGAGTTTTTAGACCGTTTTAAGGATACTTGGGGTGGAGTGGCATTTTATAAGCCTCTATTTATTCATTGAAGGCATTGTTGCTGTTTTAGTGGTGCACTCGCCCTTTTTCAAATTTTCTTATTAAGGCTCTATAAGCAAATCTGAGGCTTACTTGATGAAGTGACATTGTATAAACCTCCATTGGCTCTTTTAGCATGATATTTAATATCTAATAGAATTGTAACTCCATAGCTTTTTGGTCTATTTTGACCTCGTTTTAGCTAATTAAGTCAATGATAGAAGCATTTTTAAGCCGTTTTGAGAGCTTTTGGATGGAGTGGTGCACTATCGGCTTTTTCCTATACTACTATCACACTTTGTTGATACATTCAATATTTCTGATGTAGTTGCTTTTGATACATTTTTATTAACGCATTTGTGTACAAGAAACGAGATCTCTGTGAACTTGTGGTCCTAGGTATACATTGCTAGTCTGGTTTAAAAACTGTCGGAAAAAATAATACTCTAAAACCCCAGTAAACATTGGCTAGTAACACAAACCGGTGCTACATAAGAATACATTTATAGTCTGTGTGATAAAGGTGAAACACTAGGAACAGGTTCTGATTGCAGTGAATTACTTCATTATAGCTAAAACTCAAAGATAATTTAGCTTTCGGGCAGGCAAAAAAAGTTGAACGTCATTGGGTCCTTACTTCGCTGAATAGATCAATGAAAATCAGATCCCTGATAGTCCTGTGGTTGTAAAGATTGTGTCAGCACTTTTACAACTTCGATCTCGCATTCCTCTGGTTGCAGAAATAATAGTCGATAGTAGTAGTAGCGGTAGAAGTATTTAGAAAAACATGCAAGTGTCCCGCGGCAAGGATACTTAAACGCAGTTATGTGGTCATCAGTAATAAGTGTTTGATTTCATGTGCAGTCTGATCGTGATATTGTATTATATTTTATTTCAGGAGGTGGGGGAACGGTAGGATGAGGTTGGACTGGGTTATGAAGCAGCAACACTAATAATGAATTAGTGGAATTAATAGTATGACACTATTTTACAACAAAAGCAATGAAAAATGTTAGTGAATGCATGCACTTAGGACGTAAGATTTAGCTTCGTAAGTTCTTTATAAATACAAACTTATTATGTCATCATGCAACTAATCAACGAATTAGCATAGAAATTAAAATACTTCCGCAAGTTATTGAATGAGTTTATTGTTTGTTGGATTTGTCACAGTAAGCCGTTTTGAAAAATCCATATCAGCTGCAACGTTTTTATTGGAAGCATCTAGAGAAACATAAAGAAATTATCTTGTAAATGAAATATAAAGTGTTTTAAAATGAAATACTTTCCTATGATGTAGCAACGATACAGTAAAAAACCAAATTATTGTTGGGATTCATTAATAATGGTCATTTCTTATGCCATTAATTAAAATAAAGAATAAATGCACCGAGATAGGCCGGAAGAAATGAAAAATAGATACAACAGCATCTTTGTATGCATTTAAAAAAATGTAAGTAGCTTATGTTTCACAAACTGGTTTATACTTTATCTTTCTCTCCTTTCCAATCCGCAAACTTTCTCGATTTTATTTCTAAATCATTAAACAACTCTGTATGAGCAACAAAAAACTCATAATTGGTTTTGAAGACCTCAGAATCAAAAACTATTTAGAGATGTATTTACAAACTCGACGAATCCACATTTTTCGGGTGTTGGCGACGAGTATAAAACTGAAAGTATTTTAAACCTTGAACTTCGAGGTATGAAGTCCATTGGGACACACTGATTGACAACAACAAACTTTGCTATCTCCAGTATCGAAAGGTAAGGGACAACATCCCCACAGTTCCTTCACGTGAATTGCTTTCTCTTGAAGTTAATCATCACTCTGTCATTTTTATGTTCAGCTGTTACAAACGCTTTAAAGAAAACAAATAAGAAATTATAAACTGTCATATGCTTCATCAATTTCTGATCGAACTTAGATAGATCCAACATGATGCATGAGTGAGAATAATGTACTTATGACTGATAGAATAATGCTGATACAGATGATATAAAAATGATAAATGAGCTATATGCAAACACCGGATATCACATGATTTAAAGCATTTTAAATATGTGCTGGATAAATTTTAATTATCTGTAATTTAAAGCGTTTTTGATGACATGGAAGGAAATTAAACACGCTTGCAAGCATCCTTATTAATTAAAATTTGGAGACAATACGGAACTATGAAGAATATTCTTGTCTTAAGTCATGTACACTCCTTTGATGAACTTTAAGATTTTTTTTTTATCATACTATTCGTTTGTAACGACCTGCTATGCAAACATTTTACTTTGAAAAGCTTATACTCAATTAGTAATATGTAGAGAAACATAAACTAATTATACTTGTAAATTATCGCTAGTTTATGCGCTTTTGAAAAGACAATATATTGCACGTCATATTGTATGGAACAGGTGTCCAAGTATGGAACAGCTGTCATATTAAATAAGATAGAACCTTCATGGATCAATCTACCTATCCACATTTGAGTCAAGCAACATTTAAGCACGTTAATGGGAGCCACTGGTTAATGATTTCCATAGCTAAGAAAGATACTTTTAAAACAATGGGCTCTTTCGAAATTTAAGAGGTCAGACTTAAGTATGATGTGTTTGTGTCACTTAATATTGCTACTGTAGAAACCAAAGTTTTCAATTCATTTGATATTAATGTGGGCCAATTCAAAATGAATTCAGTTTGACCTTGCTTGCAATACGAGACTGGCCTATGTCAGAATATCCGTTAGTGACTGAGCATATCAATCAATTTTGAACTCTTTTCGAAGTACATCGGAAGTTAATTTTAGTCGTTGCCCTTATGACTAAATATTTTTTGAAAATAATTTTATTATGGTCCATGGAAAAAAAAACTGAATAAAATAAAGAGTTAGTGTCATGTTTTACCTACAATATATACATTTGACAAATGTTTAGTCGTGCACAGTTTGAAGATGACACTGTGAAATATCACATGCATTTATTTAATTACAAATCTTAATCCAGCTAGACCAAGACGCCCCGCCTAAAAGGAAAGAAGATCAAGATTAACATGTGAAAGATGAGAAATAAATAAATAAATGTTTTAAAAAAATCAAGGTGATATATTGTTACTGAATTAGACTTTCATGACCGAATTCACTATGTATTAAATGCGGGTTGCCGAGAGCTCTAAAGGTGAGGGCTAAGAAATGCCAACCATCTTAATTAAATCTGCATAAATTTAACAAATGTTACAAACTGGTATTACTTCCAGCCGTAGATTCTATCAGATATTTTAATGAAACCTAACATAATCTTACATCATCACAGGACAATGTGTCAGATCAACATTGAATGAGTTATCCTTATTTGTTTAACAGAAATCGTATCCAGCCATCACAAACTTATCCAGTTAATACCTGACGAACCATGTGAAATTTGCAGAGCTCCAGTTTATATGTGTATCAACATGTTTTGCACATAATTATAGTTTAAATAGGCAGTTGCTGCTAAATATCACATGCACCGAGTGCAGATATGTTTTTTGATCACTAAAGTTTATTTAGTTTACATTTTTTAGTATTTGCTAATCGTAATTTCGGAGGGTACATTTCTAGGGGAATTAATTATGTGCTGAACCTAAACATCAAGCCGTTTCTGCTACAAGCTTAGCATGCCATTTTTCCATGCAATCTGAATGCCAAGAGATAATTTGTTAGCTTAAGCTGTCAATTTTTTCCGCCATCCTCTTCGCCTTATTTTTCTTATTGCTATTAATTTTGTGCAACTTTGTTGTTTTTGTACCGATTGTTCATAACACCGATGACCATTGGAAATAGGAGAGTATTCAGATGCAGAGGCTCCAATAATACAATTGATTACCATCCTGAGTTGAACTTTATTTAGGAAACAGGATAACATACACAACTGGATACTCTTTATGTTGGTTATTTATGTGAAGATAGAGTCTCTACAAATACAATGGTACCGACTAAGTACCTATACATATCGACTGAACTGTTGTATGTAAGTAGCGTGTAGTTCAATTGACACGTACACATATTTTGGTATTGTAAGATGATTATTAAATGAAAATCATTGAATTTTACAAGAAACTAATGAAAATTGTGACACACAATGCATTGATTTATAGGAGCTGAAGTTGTTAATTTAAATACTTGCCAAGGCATACAATATGCATCCCAGAAGACATATCTAACTATTGTGTCTGGTCTCGATTGTTGTCGTTTATATGTATTGTATTAAACTGCGGTCTAGTACACTAACAAACGTAATGTGTGTTTAATTTTATAGTTACAACGTTTTGTTTTAAAAATAAAGTTCAAATTGCAAAGCTTGTTCATACAGGCTCTTTAATTGAAGACTATCATAATCAAAGTTCATTTAATGTCAATAAAAGGTTTATTTTTAATTCTTTGAAAGGTTGTCAGCATTTGTTCTGATACTAGCTGAAACTCTCAGGTTGCACGATACGTCAATGACAGAGCCTGATGAGAAATCATTGTTTATTTTGTCACATAGGCCAACATTAAGATATATTATAAAACACAAACAATATACAAAATAGTACCATGCAGGATGAAGAAATGCATTGTATGTAAAACGTGTATCAAAGAATATGCAAAAGTGTTAGCTGCAGTCGTATACTTGTATTGTCCAGTTCTGTACAGAGAAAGCTAAATAATGAACAAATCAAACTCAACAAATTGTACACCAGAGTAGACAAATACGTTCTTGAAGACTTAAACTCAATGAAAACTGATGTAGAAATCGGGGACGGATGAGTGTTATTTGGAAGACGCAGCCGAATATAAAGAGAAATTTTGTATAAAGTGCCTGTTACCGAACAAGTGTGCAATCTTGGCAAAGTCATACATTTCACATTTGAATGCAGAGCAAAACAAAACAAAAACAGAAATCATTACAGGTAAAATCGCAATCATTCAAATCTTTAGTGTAGAGATGTTACGGTCTGAAGTCTGTAGTGTTTTTACAATACCCCTACAATGTTACTGTATCTATCGGAGCATTAAATGTTTCAATAAAAGTTAAATTATTAAAATTTTTTATGAAAACAGAAATTATTTTGACAAAATACACAATTTGATGCTTTGTATGTACGAGCTAAATTAATAAAATTAACTGTCCTCGATTAAGGCAAAATGTTTGCGATTCCGTTAAATGGATTGTCACATAAGTGAGAAAATTATTTCGTGCAAATATGTAGCTTCTGCTTTAAAAATAGAAAGGAAATATACATATCGTTTGAGTAGATATCAGGAAATATTTTACTTGTGAAGTAGAAACACTTTGAGTTTTATCCATGACTTGGCCACTAGTGGTAGTCTAATATTGTCACTTCACTCGATAAATATACTTCGCATATGTAGATTTTTATTTACAATAGTTTGTGTGTAATATATATGAATTTAAATAATTAATCCTATGTCCTCTGTGGACAACTATCCAACGTGGCCGTATAATGAATACTATGTGGACGTATATTCAGATGCATTCACATATATGTCAACTTGCGCTTAAACACTGAGATTCTGGCATGGCATATATCAATGCTGTTGAGAAGTGTTATGATGACCTGTGCGATTATTAAGTAGTGTCATGTAGACAAATCAATTAATGAACCTCGCTGCTACATTGGAAGTATAATGTGTCTCACTGTTTACATATACGTGCGGTCATTAAAATATTTAACTTGCTTATCAATCCTGCTTTCAATGAATGAGTAAAGTTGTTTTTGCATAACTCATAACTCGCTACAATTTCATATGTATTTACGTATGCCCTATTTGTATTCTTATATAACGTTGCCCCTATTCATACGTGTATTGGAATTGTTGACTACTACTAATCCAGCATGTTGAAAACCACCATGAGGGAAGTTGGGTTCTTTGGACATTGGCAACAGAGCTTTATGTTTTAAATAAGGGATGTCTTTTTGAGTGAGCAATAGTTTATTTTTTGCATCTGTATTTTGCCTAATAAATATCATATCAGCTTTAAAAGCCACATGTGGACCTATGAAACTAGTATAAACTTAAAAAGAGAGATACATCACGAAGTCATGTATAACAGTAATGTGAATATTAAGAGATTATTTTTTCTCTGCAGATACATAATAAAGTAAATATCCTTTGTAAAGTTTCAATTTCAACTTTCAGATCTATAGTTTATATAATTAACAGTACAGGCTCATCTTTGTGAACCTAGATTCCAACTTTATTTTCAAATGTAGGTGCAATCGCCTGCTTGTGCATATTTATAAAACTGCTGTGTGGTGTAAATACTTTTCCCGTATCAGCTAGGATATTTATTATTTGTTCGAATACATCCAAACTGAGCCCAGCAACTCAGTAACATAAGGCAGATAATTGACTTGAATCAGACTATGAATGATACAAAATAATCCATCTAGCCAAAGGAGACATGTCAATGATCTCTTCTCACATTCCTCTATGTTCGGTTCTCCAAAATATTTTGGAATACAAAAAATTTTCATTTAAACGTTTATGTTTCTATCTGGAACAGTATACGTAGATAGTCATTGCTATATATTCCATGAATGTTCATATCACTTCAGATATCATGTTCCATTCTGAGTGATATTACATGCTGAGATACACATTTTTAAATCAGCCTTTATTCATTTCTAATGTCTGGGTTTTGGATGTTTGCTGACTAACGGATGACTAAATAAAGGGTCAAAAGAGCCATATCCATTTAATGACATTTTTATATGATTCAATGTTGAACATTGCGAAAGTTTGCAGTCAATAATTGTCTTTTTGATCATGATGATTCATTCACGAACGACAATTTTAAGACAAATGTAGAATAAAAAGTACAATCCTTGTGTATAATGGCAACATCGTTGTTAGGAATAAATCGTATGATCGATAACTCTTCTGGATCACATTTTTTCTACACTATACGCATATTTATTGCAATGTTGTGTTTAGCTACAATCGTATGCTGTCATAAAGAGATATATGAATATGAGTGTACAGAAGCTTCTAAGTCTTATTGTAAAATGATCTGATATTTCAAACAACAGTGTTTACACTGTGGAATAGACACCAACAGGCAGGGATATGAAAGAATATGATAATTTATTTGGAGACCATGTTTTTAGTTTAATATAACCGAAACTGCAGAGTTCCTGTGTCGTGTGGTAAGCAGTAGCCATGTCACAACTTTATTGTAGGATCAAAACAGATAAATGAGCCTTTACCTAGAAATTTGTTTTACACTGTTAGAACACTGTTAGAATGAGCACCTGAAAAAAGATAATCACTTTGATCATATATTTCATAATATATTTAGCGATCTATTTGCATTAGGTATCAAGCAAATTGTATTAGCAATTGGTAGTGTTCAAGGATTCGAGGCATATGATGTGGTATGAAATAAAATTGCACCGCTGTAACACGAGTTGCTATTCTGCTGAATGGATATGATATGGGATAATTTAATAAGTTGCAATAACAATACGTCATAATGCATTTTGTGGCATTATGCTGTTGAAAGGGCATATTGCATTAAGTTTAAACAATTTTAAATGTAATGCTTTACACTAAGTCATGTAATTATCCCATTAATAAACTTTTATGGAGCTGAATATGATGTTTGATGAAGCAGTGAACCTGTTATATTGACCTTTGCATAGTAGTTTACTGTTATATTGACCTATGCATTGTAGTTTACTGTTATATTGACCTTTGCATTGTAATTTACTGTTATATTGACCTTTGCATTGTAGTTTACTGTTATATTGACCTTTGCATTGTAGCTTACTGGTTAATGCAACCTTAATCTTGTCTCCTCCTAATATGCAAAAAACCACAATTAACATGTGTACATCGAAATAAGGAAGGAAACAAACCCAACAAACCCAAAAATCACATAATATAATAATGGTAATATTTATACAACTTTAATATTTTTGTCTCTAAATGTATACATATTAATACGAAAAACTATTCGAGAAAGGGGAAGTTACTACATGCATGTAGAACAGCCATACATTTAACACGTTTCCCTTTATATCCATTAGCAATTCTCAAATCTTCAAAGTTGGTAGTAGCTATGGTCTGCTTAACATTACGACACCTCTGTAATCAATGAACACAGAGGAGCATACTCTATGTACTTTGTTTTCAGGACAATATGTATATATCCTATCTGACGTTGATAGGACACTAATTTTTCCCGTATGGAACAATTAAGTAAGACATAGATGCAATATATCATGTTTGATTTACGTGTGCAAATTCACTACCACTCCTTTAATGCGGTGTTATGTATGTTTATTATGCTTATTTTTAGTTTCTTGTATTCACAATATGCTATGGATAATTGTATTTTGGACCTGACCTTATCCAAAGTCAAATTCATTTCTATCTGACCTGAATCATTGATCATGGCTTTGTAAATAACATGTTTATCTCAATCTAAAACCAGAACATTGGAAATCCCGTGTCTACCTGTTGTTTGCCACATTTTATGTTATAATTTTAGTAACAGACCTTCTAAATATAACTAAGATTGTATCTTGTAAACATTTGCTACCCTCTCAATGAAGTTTTTCCATTAAGATGTTTTTAGGAAATACTAATTCTGACCTGAGGCCAGGTAGAGGCCTATATAATTTTGTTTATCTGGAAATTATTAATTCTTGCAATAACATCTGAAGCAGAAATCAGTTTTATTGCTGTGTCCAGTTTTTCATTTGGGCTGGAATTTATTTATTCAATTTATTTGTTCACTGTAAATACAAAGTGCTCATCTGAAATAATATTCTTGGAAATAGAGACCTGGATTTATAGCGAAATTCGAAAAAGGACGTATTCTGGGATTTTATTATTGTGATTCAACAAAAATACTGTTGACATATCATTACTATTCGGGCCATCACAAGCACATCAACACTTTCAGCGTTAAATCTATTTTGGAATACCCTAAGGTTATTCACAACATTAATCATTAGGCCTTGTGTTAATAATTCTATGAGCATTTGGGATTGAATTCGCAATACCGTAATTGCTTTGGTAGATTTTCACCTTGTCTTCTAGGGAAATAAATTGTTTTTTTTAAATTTTACAAGACGTTCTGATCCTTACTCTTTTCTATTACTTCTTTTACACCACATAGACATAATAGATAATATTTAATATATTCCAGACAACTTCGGTTTTGAAATTTAAATTCACTTTGTCTTGAAATTTCTTAGTCCCAGTTACTATCTCACATAAATCTTGAATGAAACCAACAAGGGTTTGCAATGTCATCTTAAGTGTAGAACGTTATCTTAAATCCTACGCAGGAAAGGAAGAATTACTCCAACTTGCTAGTCCAATATGATCTTTCTGAGGCAAAAGCTTCTTTAACGAAGCAAGAAATAAAATTATTTTGGCCCAATATTTGGTAGAAAAGAATGTTCTAGATAAAAGTGCTTTTAGTTAGTAAGTCATTATCTGAGTCGAAAGTGAAATTAAAAGAACTGAAATTAAAACACAAGACAAGAACAGAGTTAAGAAACTTGAGCTTCAGAAAGCAGAAATAAAACAACAATTGGATGAACAGGAAAGAGATCAGAAAATGCACTTACAAAAAGAGGAAAGAGAAAGAGAAGATAGGCTAATGCAAATGCAAATGCAATTTGAAAGGAAGAAAGAGAGATTCAGCGAGAATAGGAAGAATGAGAATTTTAATTTAGATTAAACGAATTAGAGCTGGGAAGTGGAAAACTCTTCTCGAATTTACACGCAAGCTTAGGCTTTGATGTTACTAAAATATTATGTTAGTACCCAGTACTAAGGAGAATGAAGTAGATAAATATTTTCCTCATTTGAAAGGAAATGCTGAAAATTTGAAATGGCCAAGAGACCATTGAACTCGGTTATTACAAAGTGCACTTTTTGGCAAAGCTCGTGGCATCTATACTTCCCTGTCAGCACCGCAAAGTGTTGATTATGATCGGGTTAAGGAATGTATCTTAAAGGGTTATGAGTTGTTACCTAAAGCTTATCGACAAAAGTTTAGGAACTATAACAAAGAAACTAGACAAACCCGTGTTAAAGTTGAAAGAGAAAAATATCAATTACCCAGGAAAGTTGGTCAAGATGACGAAAATCTGAGACAGCACATATAAGTTGAAGAGTTCGAGAATTGCGTTTATATTGACGTTAAGACTTACCTTGATATGCACAAGGTCGAAACTTTAGAAAATCCTGCTCGTACAGCCGACGAGTATTCCATACCTCATAATGCTTATTTGGTCATTACGTCTTCCACTCAGCAGTCTTCTGGTAAAAATTATTTCATTCTAATACGTGTGCTTCCCAATCTCAATCTGCTACACCTTTTAGGAATCAAATGTCTGATACGATTGACCAGAAATCCTTATCTCTTCCTATATACACCTGTTGCAAGAAGAAATGACACGCTATTTTTGACAGCTACGGACTGAAACATAAGCAACATAATCAAGACAGATCTATTCCAAATTCGCTTATTTCTAAGAAGTCAAGATCACGGTAATGTATTGAAAGCAACACATTAATGGGGGAAGACATCCCAGTCTGATATTATTATGGAAAATCATGAACCATTCATGTCGAACAGTTCTACATCACTTATGGGTGATTCTGCTAATTAAATCCCTAATAAAAGTTTACGGGACACAGAAGCTTCTCAAAATCTTTTATTGTTAGGTACTTTGCCTTTTGTGGAGAAGTCTTCTTCTAATAAAAGTGTTCTTATTCCTTGTGAAGAGTGCAGCTTTCCTAATGTTCCTCACCATTGTCTAAATTTGCCGTCACACATAGTCTCAAGATCCGTGATCAATAGGAACAGTGTCGTCTTTACTAGTTGATGGTATTCATTTATTACTAGGCAATGACCTATGTGGAGATTAGGCTGTGGTTAATCAACGTGAAGCTCTCAAGTCTAGTTTGGATCGATTGTTGTTGTTGTTGTTGTTGTTGTTGTTATAGGGTTTAACGCCATTTTTCAGCACACGATAGGCTATACATGGCGGCCAGTATTAATGGTGGAGGAAGAACCAGGGAAACCCCCGGAAAGAACCACCCACCCTCGAGGAGCTACTGGCAAACTTTCTCACATATCCACATTGGCCGAATCCGAGACTCGAACCCACGCAGACAGAGGTGAGATGGCAGTGATCCGTAACGGAGAGCGCTATAGACCACTTGGCCACTCGGGGCCCGTGTTTGGATCAGAAAGTCGAGCCTATTAAAAGATAAATCCCTGATTTATACCTAGCTTGTGCAGTCACTAGAGCTATGGCAAAGAAAGCTCATGAGAATGATTATGTTCAGGAAAATATTCCTTGAGCTGACATATATATTCGACAGGGCTTTGATGCTGCCATTTTTGCTCCTTTTGTTGGTCAATCTACATATATTGATGAAAATTATCCTCTTTTAATTACTCAATCTATTTATTCTAATCAGGGTGATAAAGTTTATGTTTTATTCTAATCAGGATGTTAAAACGTTTTGTACAGTTTGGCCACATCTGTCCAATCGCATCAAGTGTCAAATTTTAAGTCTGGAATTTTCCAGCAAGTTATGCATGAATTTGGCATCCAAACATATTCAAGTCTTTTGCCTATCACATTATAGGCTAAGGGGCATTAGAAAGATTTCATCAGACTTTGAAACATATGATTCGGTCATATTGTTTTGATACCGGAAACGATTGGGACAAAGGTGTTCTTTTACTGTTATTTGCTGTTAGAGAATCAGTTCAAGAACATATAGGATTTAGTTCCTTTGAACTAGTATGACGTAAATACAAAGTAAAGGAGTTTTCAGCCTGGCGATAGAATTCTCGCTCTCTTGACCTTACCTCAAAGTCTTGTTTAGGCTAAGTACCCAGTTGAAATCAAAGTAAGTGATTTAAGTTACATCGATAATACTCTTGGGAGGCGAAAACAAAACAACTTTACCTTATAAATATGTTAAAGTATTATGTTAATAAAGATAGCCAGACTAATCATAAAGTCAATTTAACTGTACCTATCCCACACAGAGTGGATTTCAGCGATGGAATACAATTGGACTGTAGCGACTTTGGAGTAACCAATCGTCTGAATTCAGAAATTATGAATAATCGGAAGCATCTTTACTTTCACATAAGCAGCAACAAGAAATGCATGAAGTAAAACAGCGATTACTTGAATATAATCACTTGTTCCACATTTTCCTACAGGCCCAAATAAAATCTACCATGACATTGAAACACCTAGGAAACATCATCCGTACAGAATGAACCTTCTCAAGCAGGAATGTTTATAATCGGTATGTGCTGGGGAATGATTTCGTCGAACCGAGAAAAGTGACTGGAGTTCACCATATATTCTAGTACCCAAACCAGATAATACTTTCCGCATGTGGAATGACAATAGAAATGTGCATAGTGTGACCAAAACATATTCATTTCATTTGCCAAACATCGATGACCTCATTGCCAAATTGGAAATGCAAACTATGTTACCAAATTTGACCTTCTGAAAGGATTCCGGCAAATTCCTCTGACGGAAATAGCAACGGAAATTTCGGCATTCGGAATTACAGATGGATTGTAGCAATATATGGTGATGCTGCTTGGGACGAAAGGCTCGCCTTGTAATTTTCAACGTTTAATGAACATGATTACAACATCTACACCGACACCAGGAAAGATTATTTGGAGACGATTCGGAAATATTTTGATAGAGCGATATAAACAATTTTACAATTAATTTAGGCAAAAGGGAGTTTTGCCGTGCTTGTGTTACATTTTTAGGACATATCGTGGGAAATGGAGTATTTATATCATATAGAAGCTAAGGTACGGCTATCTCAGAATTTTCTTGACCTATCAGTAAGAAAGCAGTTGATGCGATTTTCTGGTATGGCTAAATACTATCAGAAATTTTGCTCCAATGTTTCCATAATTGCTGGACTCCTGACAAATTTATAGAGTAAGAAACCAACCTTTTATTGGTCTGAAACATGTCGTGAGTCTTTCGACAAGTTAAAGGGTATACTTAAAGGTGCACCAGTTCTTTCAGCTCCTAAAGATATATTTGCAGGTAACCGACTGTACGTTTAACATATCCCACTATGCCTGTACTAAAAGAGGTATTCTGCGTACTCTTTATGTAGTCTTCACAGTCCTGGAGTCATTAAAGCTTACTTGTGTGTTAATGACTGATTTATGACCTTTACTCTTGCATATATTCCACAAAGGAAAGAGTTGACCAATGGTAACATGTAAAATATGATTTGAAGGACTGTAGCTATGTGCAAACATTTTCATGAGTCCGTGTTTAGTTAAAAAGAATTTTATAGAATCTAGTTAAAGTATTCTTTTACAAGAATCACGATGTCTTTAAACGGCAAGCAAAATGGAAAAAAAAAATAACTATACTGTGTGCTTTCTCTACGTGTGATTGTCTTCTTCTAAGAACTGGTTTGCAGAGTTGTAAAGATCCACTCTTAAGAGCGATATATAGTTCTCAACAAACAATTGTGCCTCCCTTAATGACAATTTAATATTTTGAAATGACAGACATACATATTGTAATATGTAAATCTTATTCAACTGAAGAATTAAGTAGAGATACCTTCAAAATATTTTAATAATTTGTATTTGTAAAGTTGATTAAGGCATTCTATCATGCAGCATAGCTGACACAGCCAAGAATATTAAAACGTCTATAAGGTTCGCTCTTAATAAGAAAATGCATCGATATTATTGCATTGTGAAAACACAGTCTAACATAAAATATCAAATAATTTTGCTTCCTAAGCGAATGGAAGTGTTGGTGTGTACATTATGTGGACAACTGAATAATAAAGAAAATAAAATACTGAAAAATGGCCCATACTTGCTAAGGATTTACGTTGGATTTAATTAACTCTAGATATGTTTAGCCCATAGTTTAATAAAAGTTAAATCGCGAAGTTCAATATAACCTCTTTTATACAATTCTCCAAACAAAGTTTCCAGCATCGTATTTAGGTTTGAATGAAAGAAATGTAGAAAATCCATCAAATTACATGTTTTTAGTGCATGTCAATTTCTGCATCAAAATCCCCGATATGTTTTAGAGACTTGGTTTGAATGACGTATGGAGGGGAGAATAACAAGCTAGTGTTATATTTATTAAAAAAGTTGAGCAATATAACTTCTCCATATATGGAGACACGGCTATGCACACTTTTTCGTAGTGTCAT
This sequence comes from Megalonaias nervosa, assembly GCA_016617855.1. Classification (NCBI taxonomy): domain Eukaryota; kingdom Metazoa; phylum Mollusca; class Bivalvia; order Unionida; family Unionidae; genus Megalonaias; species Megalonaias nervosa. Next base: position 35,186 of record JAECUM010015517.1, read on the forward strand.
GTACAGAAATGAAGATTTCGTCCACAGAGTTGCACGGGCATTGAAAGAGCAATAGGAAAATCGAGGAAAGGAAATAAGAGGAAATATTTTTGATGCTTCAAATATTACGGAACGTGTTCGTGTAAGTCTGAAAATAGCATCCACATCAGATTCTATGTAAGCAATTGACTGAATTACAACAAGATCATCCACTAAAATAACAGCGGCGCATAACCCTGGTAATGTAGCTGTCTCATTTGAAAATCGAAGTGGAAAACCACGGGACCAAATGTAAGATTTGTCCACTCCAAAATAAGGGTATGGATTGAAGAGCTTGTATCAACCTTTACCCGTCCTTAACACACGCATAGTTCTTTAATTATGAATAGTAATGATATTAAAAAATCTTTGATTAGTAACATCAAAATCACACATCAATTCAGCTCCGTGCTATACATAAAATATATACCCTATATTTTTTCTTCCATGATGATGCCATTGAAATGCCCTTGATAAATCTGGATATAAATTTTCTTGATTCTCTGGTTCTAGAAATGTAAGTAGTTTGCCGCTATACCATAAAACTGATATGTAAATGGCTTTTGGCTGTGAATGTTTGTCTGCAACAATAACGACGCACCATTTGTTATCAGATGTTATAAGGCGGATTGCATCCGTAGGATGAGAAATCATTGTAGCTACTGCCCAATTTGTAGACTTGAGTTGTCTTCCAGCTTTTATACTCTTTCTGTGTGCATAAATATGTCTTTTCGGAAGTTTCCTGAATGGCTGTCCTGTACAAATATGTAACGGTTCACACATTTGACTGTCGAAAATGTTTAGGCCATTATCAGACGTAGCTTGCAAATGGATACGTTGCATAATCCGTTTCTCAAAGGATTCTTGGCTGTTTGCAAAGCATGATATTAATTTATATCCAGTAATAAATATATGATGTAGAAACAACGAGGCTCACATAAAGGTGATTTTAACTCTTCGATTGTTGCAAGAAACCATTGCAACATTGCAGTTTTTAAGTACTCTTCACACTGTAAAAAGATGGTATTACATTTGCGTTAGAGTCTCCAGTTACCTATAGAAACATGTCTTTGTCAAATTAAATTTCGTAAGCAAATCTATGTTTTATCGTACCTGATGATCATATTTATATATAAATCATTAGTTTCAATTGTTATGTTGACTTTTGCATTTTTCTCGAAACTCTTGAATGCAGTTGAAAACATATTTGTGAAATATAACAAGTACAAGAACTGCTCATTTACCAATAGCATCTTTATAGCCGATGTCTAGACCTTAAAATTTTATTTCCGTTCATTATAAGAGTACTTAATATTTTAATATGGGTCGATGACAGTCAGTTGGATATAATATATGCCATATTATATGCTTTAATTTGAAAGGCAGATTTGGCTATTTGAAGACATTGAATAAATATTAGAAAAAATAATTACTGAACAAAATGTATGTATACAACAGCTTTTACAAATGCAAGATATAAACACCTCATACAAAATATAATTTTATCAGAATATTCTTCATGATTATTCTGAAAACCGGATAAGAATACAGTTCATAGAGAATCAAACTATTTTTTTGTTTAATTAACTTAGGTTATACAATATAGTTATTCTTGTTTTATTAAACATGTATTGTGATCTGAACTTAATACTTATACACTTTCCCCAGGAACAATAAACACATGATAACATCTTTAAGAAATATGATAACTTCGCAATATTTTTGTAAACTACTTTAAGTTATATTTACTGCAACACGTTTGTCGATAAAGGTTAATAAAAAATGAAATACGTTTTTCAAAAGTCAGTGTAGGGTATGGGAACTAAAACAGTATTTGCCTGAAGTGTTAGTTCTACACATAAAATGACACATATTCATAATTATTAAAGTTAAGATCAGTACGTACATATGAGTTTACTCTTCTAAATTTAGCTTGACTACATGCAATGTGGTCACGTGACAATCAAAATGGTAATCTAAGAAACAACTGAAGGGGAGAATAGGGAGAGTATATGTTAAAGCTTTCACACTAAACTCTGATTATATGAAATTTACTGCAATGCATAGTAACATATTCTCTTAGCAATAAAGTAGATTTCATACGCTGTTTTAGAACAATAGATAAGCAAGTCTTTGTTTACGGAAAGGGATCGTACAGGTCTTCTCGAGGATTACGTTGACGAAATGAAATTCTCATTCTCGCTCTCTCTCGTAAATTAAAATAATGAAAGGAGCATTCCATTTGTTTGATGGTAAAGATGAAATCATGGCTACCATATATATATATATATATATATATATATATATATATATATATATATATATATATATATATATATTCCATCTTGACTTGATAATATTATTGGCAACAATGGTGCAAAATATTGTCGAGCACGAAGGCTAGAGATTATTTAAAATATGAGGGATGTATAATATAGAATATAACGATCGTTTTCGACAACAATAAGACAAGAGTCTATAATATATTTATTTTTAAGGTTTAATCAACTGATGTTCAGTAAAGTAAATAGTACCACATCCACTATAGTTGTTCTTGACTTGCCGAGAGTAATATTAGCAAACCTTTTCCTAGAATTTCTTTGAATTGCTAAAGACATATACAATTTTACTGAGTAATGTAACCATATCCTCTCTATCTATTGCTAATAAGCCTCTGAGCCAACAAAAATGTCCATAACTTAAGTTCTCACCAGATATTTAGTTACACTAGGTTAGGTCTTAGCAATATTATATGATTACAAATTTGAAGCCATTACTAATAGCATCCGGAAAGTATGGCACATTGACCCTTTTTGTGTAATGTATGTTGATCTCAATATCCATACGCAGCGGAGGCTTATTTTGCACATTTTAAAATATATAGGTGTTACAGCCCAGAGAGAAAGAGTGCACACAGCTCATATGCAATTTAAATATACTCTGAAATTTAGGTCACATCGACTTACCTGTCTGAAGCAACACATGCCCATCGTAAAATACACCTTTAGTCCACCATTGGTGGAACTAGCTAAAAGGTATTGGAACTAGACCGAACTCAAAATTTTTAGCATTTTTTATTATCGATAAATCCCGGAAAGCAGTCACATTGATTCAGCTTTAGCGTACAACACATGATCATCCATTGCTTGCCTATAATTCAAACTAGATGTTATCTGTCATTCAATATATGCATGCCATGATCACTTTTCGTCAGCTTGTGCAAGTGGGAGCTAGCACTATTTGGTATTGTAAATCCCTTACATCAATTCTTTCCATTTAATACCTATTACTTTTCAAATATTGATACAACCAAGTTATTGGGGTGCTTAATGAAGAAAGTTTACCCCTTATATTTTATTGCCTTTCACGAACAAAATGATACTCTAGTATAGAAAAGCATGCGTTGGTAACACTTTAAATACATTCTTCCTTGCATTTTATATTTGACTTCCTTGCATGTGTTGTAATCAGATGATATAAATTAACTGAAGCCCATTTTGTCTGATTATTCCTAAGTGAAGAGTAATTCTAATTGTCATTTTTACAAAACGGTATGATGAATTTTATTCATCATTTGCCGATGAACAGCACGTTGGACGAGTATTTAGCGTTCTAAATGATTTGTTCAGTAAATGTCAGTTCATATTTTTCGCTGACCAGTATTCAGTATAATGCTGCCTCAGTGTAGGAAATTTAAGAATTCAGAATGTCATTATTTAACGTCTTGTAGGGTGTAAAATTTGAACAACTTTAAACACAGAAGAGAACTATATTCAGCAATACCTTGATCTCTCCAGTCCATATTGTCCTAAAAATATATTTATCCAGAAATCATGTTCTAAATACAATTTCATTAACATTTATACTCAAAGCACAGGAGCATGCAACATTCATAGTTGTAGTTACAGTCGTTTTCTTCATGATCTAGTAGAGATATTTGTTGTTCGTACTTTCACCAGTCCAAACAGATAAGTTCATGTAAGATACTATCGTTTAGAATCACCAACAAGCCATTCCGGGAAATATATATATATATATATATATATATATATATATATATATATATATATCATGCTTGTAAACAGGGATTATAAATGAAGGGAGATAACGGTTTTTTGATATTCGGATACAGTGATATTAACTATATATTGTAATTAAGGTATCTAAGAAACGTATTGCGCCAAAACAAGGCCAAAGCATATATTTAAATACACTGAGTAGGTCATAAGACCTGTTTCGGTTGTGACGACTCTGTCCTTGTCTTTTAAATATTGCACACCTTTATAGAATTTCGCAATTAGAGATACTTTTAAAGAAAATTTTTGTTTAGCATGGTTAGTCAACGATTACTTGTGGCAGACAAATACAATTTTGCAAGCATGTTTTGCAATAATATGTATTTGATCTGAATACGTTTTCCGGCAGTCACAGAATTTTCATGTCCAATGTTTACATATTTAGTAAAATTTTGGATTCTTAATTTCTTTTTCAATTATGTTAGATCAAACGCTTGATGAAGACAAATTAACTTTTTATGCATGTTAATATGCATATTTGAGGACTTCCTTAGATTTCCCATTATCATAGCAATTTTCACATTTGTATATATTTTGTAAAGTATTGACAAACCTTTCAGATTCTGCATCTCGATTTGAAAGAGAAATACTATTTTATTAGTTTTTGTTTTGTCCAACTTTATGTGTACAACATAAATATATTCATGGTTCAGGGGGTAATGGTATCATGTAAACAGTATGTCTTAATTCGTCCACCTACTTTACAGCGAAACTTGTCTTTGCAGACATCTTCATAAAATACATCTTTCATATCTGATACTTTAAAGCTTGATATAAAATATAAATGCCAAAAAATGATATAAAATTTTAGTTTTATGTCGTTTTCAGATATGTTTCACAGTAACTAGTGTTGCTTCTCAGAATACTGATATTAACATTCTAAGATACAACCATTTGTATTCAGAAACAGTTTCCAAAATGTTTTATACGCTAATGAACATCCACTCCTTTGCATCAGATATCAACTACTGACCTTGGAATTCTATGTAATGTCATTTAAGCCGAAATTGGGTCACGTTTGGTAGCAGGATACCAGAAATATCCATGACATCCTTCAATTCTAGATATTAAAGGTTGCCCTTTGACCTTTAAAAGCAGGGACATTATTCCCTATAATTCGCCTTGTTAGAGTTTTCGTTTTCATCTAGCAATTAAAAGTAAAACAGAATGATAGTATCATGGAGGGGAAGACGGATTTATGATTTGGCTTTCACAAACAAAACCAAAATCTCGATAATGTTACCAAAGTGTATGTTCTATCGAGTCAATACTCTACCAGATTAATGCATTCAAAATAAGGTGTGGTTCATTTCAAAATCTTGCTTTTATAGATATACATTTGTCTGCATCTAAGAGGTTTGTACATGTTGTGATTTCGCAAATATATTGGTTCACAACATCATTAAGCCATGATCGTGAAATTAATACTACAGTAGTTTATGCAAGTTACTTTTAACAACTGCTCAGCTGTTATTTTAGATAATTGAAGTTTGCATATTGAGGAAACTTGAAGTATAGATGCATACGGAGTCATTAGCACATCTGACATTTTGTTTACATTAGATACAATACTTGTGGTAATGTTTCTTTAGGAAAGGAAACGGTTGACAAATGTTTGTGCTTGCAACTTTAGTCAAAATTACAAGAAACCAGCCTAACAATTTCTGCACTGAAAATGAACGTCGCCTCTTTTCAAATCTGAATGTTGTACTTCGATTATTTATGTAAGTTGAAATGTGTTCCTTTTGGGTCAGAATGTTGTGCTTTGACACGGAAAATAATTTCCGACATATTTCGTCTCATAATATAGAGGAGTGCACCTTTATTCAATTATTATCCATATTTTATTGCCATGCACAGAGTAGACACTTTGGCTACTAGAAAAGAAAAGAGTAAATGCGCGCTATGGTCCCAAGTGGATATATCGTGCATCTAAACAATTAAAGTTTTGCTAATATAAAAGTGATAATTTTCCTCTCCGTACGCTGCTGTCAACTGTCCATGACTTTTGGCCTCGTGTAGCATTTTATACTATCCACTTTGCTTAATTTCTATGCAAATTTGTTTTTGTTCGATAAAGATGCTTTTACAACATTTAACATACAGCCCCTTCCTCAACAATCTAAGTTATATTTTAAACAACCACCAACAAATTTAATCACTCCGAATGCTAATGAACAACGCTTGTAAGATTGTGATGACACGGCTTTTCATAAGCAGGTGTTAGACCATAATTGCGGGCACGGGCAAAATAAAGAATGATACATACATTGTTTTAAATAAACATAGTTTTATTAAAAGTGTATCCTAACGTAAAACTGCATTTGTTTATGTGGTTTAATATGTGAACAATATCTTCAAGATAAATAAGTAATATCTAGTAAGGTACATAGGAATACAGATGTTTGAAAGTTTATTGAAAAAAATCATTACATTTCGTGACAAGTGAGTATAACAAATACCTGGGAAGAAAACGCGTTTGTGCTTTATTTTTATCTTAATTTGTATACTGTTGGCATATAACTGTACTTATAGCAAGAATGCGGTAAACATTGGCAATTGTTAAGATAGGGTCATCAACACACTTCAGAAAATTGCATTCGCATATATAATGATGCATACAAGCACAATACTGTAGACTGATACAAAAGGGCAATATATGAATTGATAAGTTTCCTACATTGCATAACAGTTGAACAACAAGTCTGTTTCTTTCAGTTTTAAGCAGTACAATTATAAACTTATGATCTAATTAATAATGATGTTTTGTTCCGATGATGATATTTGGAAAGGGTTATTAATTCTGATACACCAATTTAGAAAAGACAATTGAGAAAGAGGTAATCCTTGCTGAGACATCAATATTTCCTATTTAGCAATTTCCAATAATTAATAATGATATGTTTGGAAGTTACAAGATAAATTAATAAAACATACAATTGTTTTTAACAAAGTAAATTCAATGGCTATTTCATTAAAAATGTAATAAAAACGTAATGTTAAGATACCATTTAATGTATTCATGGAGGCATTGATTCAAGCCACTAAGTAGATCAATGATGCAATAAGAAATCATACCCTAATAATCATGCTAATAATTATACTAAAAAAGATCACATCAATGTTTTATGCTAGTGTTGCCTGCGTCACATTTCAAGGAAAGGAACAATAAAGGCATCCTCTATTCATTCAGTAATTTAGACGTCATTAAGTTTTAAGGCCATTACAATTTGAACAGCTGGAAACTGTTTTGTAACAGTGATTTGTTTGAAATTGAAGGAGGGCGAATCAGCAAGATGTGAAGACTGTATAGTTTCAGTTTCAATTTGATTTATTGAATAAGGAATTCTTTTTTGCATTTAGTATAATAGTTTTACATACTATATTGTTTATCTACCTACCCATATATCTATCTAATTTTCGGTAAGATTAATTTACCTCTCAAAATTTTACATTTAAAGCGGTTCGTATTTTTAGATATAACGAGCGTGCTTATTTCTAAACTAAAACTCTACATCGTAAGTCTTTACAAATTGGTCTTTCTGTTTGTCTACGATGAAAATTCCATCATCACGCTTTCTCCAAAATCCACACCAGGAGACAATGCCATCAAGACAAGCTGCAGTGGTATTACTAAAATGGTGCATGCACAAATGATTACTTTCTTCAAAAATACATACCGTTCCCGGCTAAAAAAATTTATAGACGAAAATGATGTAAAGAAAAATCATGACTGATGCAGTCACGGAATTCATAAAAGGAACACTATTTGGCGTCTGCATTGGAAACAGTAAAGTGAGAATAATATTTGACACATTTAGAGTCAGCAGTAATCAGATGAGATCTGTCGGAATCAATAAAAGTTTGTATTTGACAGGAATATTAAATTTGTATATTAAATTTGTATCCTCTTGTCCACACCATCAATGCAACGACAAAGTCTTCAGCTATGCTTGCTTGTGAACCAACATCGAACCATATATCTTTTATCACGGCTACCAGTATGATCATATATGATCGTTTATTCCAAACAATGGCCCGTGCAATTTCTGAGTGAGAAAAATAAATTTCAGAAAAGCATTACTAACAGCCCCTGTTATAAATATAAATGATATTTTAGTCATTTGATTGTAGTTTCAATGCTTAGAAAATTTCGAGTATAAATGAACATAAGGTAGAAAGAGATAAGTGAAGAACGACGTTTCAAAAAGAGTACATGGATTAAAAAATGATGCAGATATATGAAATTATATTAAAAGCCAGCGACATAACCGATAAACCATAATATGTCTGGTATTTGTAAATTCTAATTATGATCAAATCTCGTTGTCATTTCGATCTTCAGAAATAAGGAATATATGGAATCAGTGTAGCGAAGCTACGTATCCCATGACAACCAATATGAGAGGAAAAGAAAACCGGGTTGAAAGCATTTTTGAAACAGACGCGAATTAAAATTAAATACTGCAACTGAGCCATTACGCCTTGCTAAATATAAGTATTATTTATCGAGACTATATGAATATCGAATAGGAAACAGACTTGTCTTTTCTTTAAACAAGTTTTGGTACGGATGAGGTTTACAAGAGTCACGTGATAATTTACAGGTAATAATACCGATTAGGGCCTTTAAAGTTTCACGACATAGAAGCGACACAAAAAACAAATATTTGCATCCTATATTACCCAGCCCTATTCACGGTTTACATTGCTCCTTAATAATATAATATATAATCAATCACTAACAAGCATGAACAGTGACTGCAAAAAAATAAGGACACAAATGATCGCTCTTATCTGGATTTCAACGGACGTTGTGTTGCTATTTTTATAACTCTTGTTAATGATAGATTCCATTTGATATCATTATTTGAAAGTCATCTTAGACCATCTAAAGAACAAATCTATGGCAAAATGATAATGGCCAGGATTTAGTAGTAGCCGAGGCTGTAATGTTAATGACGAAAAGATCGAACGTGATACAAAGCTCAATACTGTCATTTATTTGAAATCAAGTAAAGCACAGCCCCATCGTTACCAAGTGTTGCTCTTATACCTATAAAGCTACGCAACCGTAGCGGTTATCTGATGGTTATTTATCCATTCAATCTGGCGTTTTTGTATGTATGTCAGTCAGTTTAATTATCATTTTAATGCGTGTTACCAAGAAAATAGAAAGGTTGAGATTTTATTGTTATGGTTTTGAAAACTGACACCAATTTAGAATGTAACAATATAGTAATTAGTTCCATTGCAATGCTGTGGAGATATGTAGATCGCGAATAGGTTCCATCACTTGTATGTAATAGATACATTATTTCCTTCAATTAAAATGTATTTGCTTTTGCAATCCTTTCAAAGAATTCATTCGACAATGTACAGTGAAAAATATAATAATGTCTCTAAAGTTTTGAGAAGGATTGGGGATATAGAAACTTTTAAACTAATGGAAAAGATTCCGAAAGACATTGAACATTGTTTTTCTTAGTTGTATTTTAATGCCCATTAATGTTACCTTGAGAAATCTTTTTAATGAGAAGCTGCATTTGATAGCACTTTCTTAAAATATATCTTATAGAATGGGAGGAACAAATCTATGAGAAAAGTAAATCATGGTGGAATTTGTACGTAGGAAAAGGCTGCAATGTTAATGACGAAATCATAACACCTAAGACTAGCTATACATGTGAAAGTTTTTTGACATAAAATCTTGCACAGTCTCATTGTTGCTAGGTGTAGCCCTCTTACCTGTGAAGCCACGCAACCCTATCAGTTATCAAGTTGTTAGCAAGCTATACACAAGGGGTGTTTGTATGTATGCCAGTGAACATAATTATCATTTTAATATGTCTTACCACTAACAGAATCGTCGAATTTTAATTATTATGGTTTTGAAACGTGTCACTAGTTTAGAATAAGAAACTATATTTCTCGGTTCAAATGGAACACTGGGGAGATTTGTAGGTCGCTTATGAGTTCGAGGTTTGAAGTATATATGCAATACTAACTATATAATTTATCAAGCAAATACTTTAAATCTCAAGTAAACAAAATGAGATCGATCCATAAGGTAACGTTAAAAATGTCTTTGGAGAAAGGTCTTTTCTGATAAAAACATGAATCAGTTTAATAGATGAAAATAGTTTTCAAGAGTTACGAGGGTTATTAATGGAAAGAGCAGAAAATATATATTTTGTATCGATAGGAACTACATCCCCCAAAGGGATGGACTCGCGGGGCACACAATGGTCGTCACTAACAAGATTCGGAAAGATTAACGTTAGAAATGCATTACTAACAGCCCCTGTATGATAGAAAAGTATAATTTTTGTTGCATTTTGGATGTTTACGAAGTTTGGGATGATAATGAATCGAAGATAAAATTATAGACTAAAAGGTGCAAGTGTCTAATTGAATATATACATCAAACATTTAGTATGATGCAGAAATATAAAAATATATTTCAAATCAACGACATATTCAAAACATCACGACATGTCGGGTATTTGTAAATTCTGATCAACGAATACCTCCTGGTGATTTTATATTTACAAATATGAAATATTTTTAATGAATGCGACGAATCTACGTAGCCATTGGTAACTTATGCGAAAGGAAAAGATTGCAAAGATTACCGTGTTGGGAGTATTTTTGGAATAGACGTGAATGAGAATAAAATATTTAATTGATCAGTAAATGTCTTTATACATTCTGACGGAATGTTATTAATCATTCAGAATCTCTGTATATCGAATATGAAATGAATTCGAGTTTTCGATTTGAAAGTGTTTAATATGTGCTACGTTTAGAATAATTCACATTAGATTTTACAGGTATTGCTATCCTAGAAAGTCTTAAAGTTTTATATTGAAGAATGCCATAAAGAAAAATGTGCATCTTGCATTATCCTACCTTGATATGGGTCCACGTTGTTTTCGTCTTTTTCCACTGAAGGAGTAGCCTTATTTCAAGAATCTTAACTTTGACAACGTTGGTTTGTTCTGATACTTGCTTTCGAAACATTCACTAGCAAAGTACTTTGAAATGAACCATCTTTCCATAAAAGTCAAATGTGCAAAAGGGAGAATGATCTTAGAGACTGTAACGTTCATGAGGAAAAGCTATAGTGTCGTAATATAATGTGTCACTAACACGCATGAGTAGTGACAGCTATATAAAGTAAGGACACAAAAATGCCCTCTTGTCTGGATTTCACCGGACGTTGTTGCTATTTTCAGAACTCTTGTTAATGAGACTGCATTTGATATCATTGTTTGAAAGACATCTTAGACCATGGATAGAACAAATCTATGGGAAAAGGAAAATGTCCAAGATTTAGAGTGTGGGCCAGGTCTGTAATGTTTAAGACAAAAATATCAAATGTAAAATAATCCTCAATATTTTCATGTATTTGAAATCAGGTCATGCACAGTCACTTCTTTGGCAAGTGTAGCTCTCCTACCTGTAAAGCCACGCAGCCCTACTCAATTAAACCAGACTACTCCTTGCACCAACAATCAATAAACGGGCAGTACACCGCTGAAATGTCATCCCAAATTATGTGTAAACCTCCCACACTAAACAAGGCGTAATTTAGTACTGCGGGGTTGGCCTAAATATCTTTACTCCGAAGAGAATACAAAGGTAATTCTTTACGTTCACTTCACAAATTTAGATTACGACCTGAATAGCAAGGAAATTGCCGCAATCTCTTATAATATTTTCATCACGATATGAAAGAAATGGCAAGAAAATTGCAAGCACAGAATATATAAAAAATATAAGCCGACAATGATTCAATTCACTCTGATCGCTTTTTCTTGAAATGTATTATTGAAATTATCAATGTTTAGCTACTTATTCTGTTCTATATTTGCTCAGACTCTTTACTCGAATAACATGTTCTGATCCCTAGACGATCGCTCACTTTGCTACGCATTGCCCTACTTTGTTAGGGGTAGGTTGTAGTGGAATTTGATTATCGTTATCTAGAGGGTGATTGCCTTCGGTGTTATTGCCCGGATCGAGTAAATATCAATATAAAGTGTGAAACGTATAGGTGAGACAGATAGAGATCTTATCAGATATATTAAACAGAATGACATGAAAAATAACAGTTTTAGTCAATTACATAAAATAACTGTGACAATGCATTACATTAGGAAGATCCACTTCTTTTTGAAATAAATCATTCACCGAATTTCAAACACAAATATACTTATATAAATCGCCGATCTGTTTTAGATGATACATTCCAAGTCATTGCCCTGGTACAGCTTCATAACCTGATTCTTTCCGGTTCATTCCAAATTCACTGCGACTGCTCTCCAAACATTTCTGGGACTTTTTTTCTTGGTCCTTTCTACTTTTCCCTTCTCCAAACTCTTTATTATCTCGCCTCTTTCGGCCCTTGAACTTTGTGTGGGTAGGTGGGTATGCAAGTACGTGGTACGTAGATACTTCGATAGGTCGGTACATGGGCAAGTACCGTACAGCTATTCACCTTGTGTTTTCAAGCTTCGCTCGCTTCTACCGCCAAATTCGTGTCCGTTGACTTTCCAGACATCCCTTGGATAATTATTTCTTCAAAATTCAAACTCAGAGTCTTCTACCTTTGTTTTCTCTTGCAGAAAAGTGTAGACTGACTAAACTTTTGTGACGGGACATATTAAAACCAAGAATTTCGTGTGGGAATCACGCCCCTTATCTAGAGCAACCAATCTGTATTAAATATCTTTCCCGTCTTTAATAACTAGACGCCAAATTTGTAGTCTGCTTGACCTCTAAATTCCCAAAGAACTAATTCTGGAAAATCTCAAATTTGACAATTCCAATGCAAGACCGAAGTTAACCCTATCCTCCTAGTCTGTCTGACGGTTAAATAAACGAATGTTTAATTAAGAATAGTTTCTCTCCTGACACAGCCATTACAAAATCCGTGCATTATGGTGATTTAAACACGCGCCGGTCCCCATAAATCTAATTAATCATTCACCTGCCCAAATTAATGTGCTCTTCATAGATCGACAGAACTTTGCAGCCTAACATGCAAAATGTGGTCATCAAAATCAATGTAATCATATTTAAACAAATTAACGGAATTTTAACAAGCTGAATGACATTATATACCTTAACTTTGTGCCTAACATCATTTCATTATTTCTAGGGCCATTTATCAAGCGCAATATTGATATCTTCCAAGGAGTCAGGATGAACAGTCTTCGGTTGTATCAACAACCCGTTCACGTTTTTACTATGCAACAGAACTTAAAATCATTGTAAAAAGCTGCTACTAGGATACCAGTCAGTCATACCATGTAGGGCATCACCCCTGATATATACTGGTGGAGGGTCCATGCACTGCCTGAACAATCACTGATCTATAGCGTAATCTATCGGCAATCAACAAGAAGGACAAGCTTGCAAGAATATCTCTCATACCAGACAGCCGATATTGATAAAACTGCTCTCAGATTTGATTCTAATTGTGTTAATCATACAAAATTTATTCTGCAGCCTTTCTCTCTACAGAAGTATATACAGATAAAATCAAGCAGTTTTGATTTTCAAAATGTGTTGACCATTTCAGTAGATTGATGAGTTATGGAAGCAGAGATATGCCCAATATGTTTGAACTAAGTGTAAATTTTCTATTAACAAAATGACAAATAAATTTTGGTGGTCCAAAACTTTAAAAAAACAAACTAAACTACTTGATTCTGTCTGGAAATGGGACCCCAAGTGGTCTAAAGTGCTTCCCGTTACAGATCACTGCCATCTCATCTCTGTCTGCGTGGGTTTGAGTCTCGGGTTTGACCAATGTGGGTGTGTGACAAAGCTTGCCAGTAGCTTCTCGTGGGTCGGTGGTTCTTTCTGGGGTTTTCCCAGGTTTTACCTCCAACAATGATACTGGCCGCCATGTATAGCCTATCTTGTGCTGAAAAAAGACATTAAACTCTACAACAACAACTGTCTGGATTTACTTCCACGAGAAAAAAGACGTCATGTTAACTACTCTTAAGTATATGTAACTAAATTGCTTGTGTATTAGTTTTAAAATTCTTTTAATTTTATTTTTATGTTTCATTACATTTTATTGTTATGATTATTTTCACGGGATTCGAAATTCTTCTTCAGTAATTCTGTTTATCTAAGACGTTAAAGGTGTCACATTAGCAATATTTTTAGTTCACCTTGGTCCGCGGTAGTGTAAGCGCTACGCTAAAACGATTGGCTATTGCCAAGGACATTTCGTCTAGTCTGAGTAAACAATGTTTTATTTTTAAATTTATTTCAGAGTGAGAGTAGATAGGGGTTCTTGCTACGTGACAAATTACATTTTTGCTATTGCGTTGTTCAAGTGTTAAGAGACCACGTGATCTATCTCGTGAGAATGGGATGATAATTTGGTTTGATTTAATACCCTTTTGAGCGCTTGTCAGTCAGTTGTATTTTTGAAACCTTGAAGGCTGGGTAGGATTTTATTCTTGAAACCAGATTGTTTTTGAAGTTCATTTGTTTTTGGAATTTAATAATTCATTCTCTAGAACACTAAAAGAGTGTACTGTTTTATAAAATTCTGGGAGAAAGAAATTCAGTGGAAATTTATTCTGGAATTATTCGGTAACATAAACTGTGATTCAATTGAGGAGTTGTTGCTATTTTGTACAAGGACCACATCTGACGTCATCGCCTTCCATATTGGAACGTCGTCGAGATTCGAACCTGGATTCTAATAGAACTATTTAGTGATAGGACTTGTATTTTTCATTCTTAGGATTAAATTTTGGATTATATTCATAAACCGTAAGTCCTATTTTCCAAATTTTTACATTGTTTTCTAGGGAAATAAATTATTTTGATAAAATATACAAAGAATGTTGACTTCACTCTTTTCTCCTGTTATTATTGTACGAGCCTACACGTAACACTACAGCATGACCAAAACAATTAGACAATGGAACATATATGCAGCAGAAATTGTTTAGGAAATGTGTGTGAGTGTGTGCTTTGAATTTTTAATGTAGCTTTAAAAACTTTTCAGTCACATTGTTATGATGTCTGCAGTGAGACAGTTAATAGCAATGTCTAGCATTAGGGCATCATGCTACATACATGTAGCATCTTGTCCCACCCAGTCACACAGCACTGGCCTTAGCAAACGTGCTGCCCGATTTGGATCATTGTGTCGGGCCCCCTGCAAACAAGGCATTTGAAAATAAACTTTCAAGCAAGTTTTATATGATATTGAACTTAAAAACTTTTATATGATATTGAACTTAAAATCGGTCAAACCTGCCTAAGGTTAGCCCTGCAATCACATTATCCTGACACCAGGCCAACCAGTGCTAGCACTAACCTCTTAATGCTGAGTGCTAAGCGAGGCAGCTACTAGTACCATTTTTAAAAGTCTCTGGTATGACTCGGCCGGGGTTCGAACCCACGATCTCCCGCATCCAAGGAAGACGCTCTAACCACTAGGCCACTGGCACGGTTTGTTCAGAAAGTAAGACAATGACAACCCCTCATCCCACTATACATATCAAGGGCGACATCTTACATAGTAGGACTAGGGTACCAGTGTTATGTTGCTCAGTTAGCAGCATTAATACTATAGTAGTCCATCATTCAAGCATTAATTTCTAATTTCTAAAACAGTAATGCAGCCAGTGCCTCTAAACTTTAATTCTTTACTGACCACTTCAGTGGGACAACTACTTAATTCATGAACATCATTTAAGTATCAAATAAAGCTAGTCATAATAATACATTAAATACTGCATAAGTAATAAAAATTATGCACTATTCATTTAATTCTACAGAAAATATGGATAAGGAATCTCAAGGTTGAAACAAACATGTTGTTTTGACACGGTATGCCCTCCTTGCACACGGAGGCAGGGTTCACAATAGATTTCCAAACTAAAGAGTCATGTGCCAGTTAATTCCAAATTCTCAAGGGCATTTTATAATATGTGCCTTCTCAGAGGCTGTAATTTAAATCATTCCTAACACTATGATGTATATGTTTCGATATTGCAGCTATATTAATGTGCTTTATACATGAAAAATCATGCTCTGAAAAGCAGCAGATGCTATAATAGTATCATTCTACTCCATTTTGATGATGCACCGTTTTGACCCCACGTCATAAACTCTCGGTTCTCAAGAGAATGAATCTCTCAATGACAAAAAAATTACTTGCCATAAAAATCCATTTCACTAATTATCCTGTTTTGAATAAGTAAAGTTCTCATCAATGTCCTTAGTAACTATGTCGACGAGGCAAATCAACCTCTGCCTAAAACAGTCAGCTACTAAACATGTGATGGCAATGTGACAGACAGTAACACTGTTTAGAATACTGTGATGAATTCTCAAGTTCCATGCGGAGCTGTTGTAAACGATTTTTTTTTTCAGGTGGTTCTTTGTTACTGTAATATGCGCATATTTACAAGAAACAAATACTTTTATCATACATTTCATAGCTGTATCGGCATCCTTTACATTTGGTTTAGGGGCCGCGGGTGGCTAAGTGGTCTAAAGTGCTCACCATTCCGGATAACTGCCGTCTCGCCTCCGCCCGCGTGGGTTCGAGTCTCAGGCTCGGCTAATGTGAATACATGAGAAAGCTTGCCAGTAGCTTATCTTGGGTCGGTGGTTCTTCCCGGGGTTTTCCAGGGTTTTTCCACCACCAGTTATACTGGCTGCCATGTATAGCCTATCTTGTGCTGAAAAATGGCGTTAAACCCTACAACAACAACAACATTTGTTATATAGCAAAGTACTATGATCTTGGATGATGATAAAAGAAATTTTACTTTAAAAACAAATTCTCAATAATCCTTTAACAGAATCTTCATATTTAACTTAATCTGACCTATATAATTTAGTTCTTTTGAAGATAAAGTTATTAATGATAATAAATTGAAATTAAAATCTTCTCCTGTAACTTTGTCTACAATTATCTGCACTTTTCGAGAAATGAGTTATGATGGATGCATATGCACATTGGTCATTATTTTTTTTAAAAATGGGTCATAAGCTAAATCTAATAAGCTATATTTTTTTACTAACAAGTAAGCGAGTTTATTATATACCATAATTTTCCCCAAATTTGATTAATTTTGCTTTCAAGACAAAATCTCTTCCCCTATCAAAATCATGATAAATATAAGAAAAACTCTAGGAATGCTAAGTGAGTTTTTTTGTCGCATTTTCCCTGTTAATCTGAGTTTTCTATGTACTACTGTTGTCACTCTAAAACATTGTTTTATACTGGAGCATATATTACAACGGTGGCATAGGGAGCAGTAGACTTGTGTGAAGGTGCGAAGTGCGACAAATCTTAACTCGGGCAGTTTGGGAGCCACATATTTTTGGATGACGTCACCAACATTTGTATGTGGCATCCATATATTTCTGGCACAGGACAGTGTTGTCTTCTGATGTGTAGTCTAGGCCAACTATTAACCGTGTGCTAATAATTAGCAGGGAAATAGCACTTGTATAAGTCCATAGCTCCGTATCAATATAACAAAACATCAGTGAAACAAAAATTACAACAGACTCATTTACCCAAGAAAGCTGTTGTCAGCACTATATGTTGATGTAAGCAATATGGTGGCTGTTAGTTATAGTTGCTGTCTCGCAGCTGACTCATAGCCAATTGCTGCTGACATTCGTATATATGTATGGAATAGTCTTAATACAATAAAGTTCGTTAGGGCTTTGTATGAGGTGTAGAGGTATAAATAGCAATATGCAGAGTTTTCCAAACTTGAGAATTAATTTTCAGCAGGAATATATGTGCTGATGTGAGAGTGCTCTGACATATCACGTGTTGACATGGCCATCCCATTAAATCATATTCAGTAACAACATTAAGTTCCACTAAATCGAGCTTAAACTATAGTCTGAATATACCTCCCCGTTTATTTGTGCCCACCCTCCTTCCAATTTAAAAAACACAAGCACAAATGAGATCAAAGATGCTCAGAACTTAATCAGTTCATTTATTGATTTATAATTTCAAACCTGATTATGGCGGGGGTGGTGGTGGGGTGGCTAACACAGTTTCCATCTGCATGTTTCACTTCAAATGAAGTTTTCAGTTTAAAAGAACACCATGCTTGTCAATCATTTCTGGTTCCTGGATAAGTCCATTTTCAGCGAAGTAGTATATGCACGACTACACATGTACGCACATAGAGCAAAAATACTATGTTGTCTGCTTCCTATATTTACAATGTCGAATCAAGCAAAAGAAAAGAATGACAACTACAAATGTGCCTTTCCCGTGGATTTAACAAGCAGTGTAATTTCTTTATTCATGTAAGGAAAGAGATATAAAAGTTTGTTTATCAACGAGTCTGTCATGTTGAGAGCCTTATCTTCTGTTGGGGTATATATTGCATCATGAAGAGAACTGTACTAGCTTGAAAGAGACCTACCATTTACTTTTCGAGGGTATCAGGTACTGATGCAGAGGTTTTCCATATTCCTTTCCTTGTCTATCTAACTGTTTTTAATTTTCTTTTTCGTTCTTGTTTGGAAAAAAAAAACCCAAAACAACAAAACAACAAAATGCACAATATTCTTCTTGTATTATAAAGTTCATTTTGCTCTGCTTCTCTCTCAACAATGAAGCTGAAAAGGAAATGGACGAGAGAGAGAGAGAGAGAGAGAGAGAGAAGTGATCCACTTCTTCGTTAACCCACCCTTATGACATCAATGTGAACAGTTTGTGACATGGGAATATAATAATCAAGACCTTGGCACAAGGGCTTGTATTGTTGCTTACAATTTAACTGTCAGTCATAATATTATTTTATACTATGTGTATGACTGAAAGTTAAATATACGCAATGATACGAGACCCTGTGGATCAAGGTCATTGGTGGAACGGGACACAAGCAAGTTGTCACAGATGATAACAAATGAATGAACGGACAGCTGTTTCGGACGGATATAATAAATAACTATATTAAGAATCTTTTTGTTTCTTACCAGTCTGATCGAGTAGGTCTTGCCATCTTCCAAGAGTTTGGTCACGGGCGCATTAAGTCTCGAAGCAATAAAATCCATGTACACACCAAATCACGCGCCAAGAACACCGCACTATATCAGTCTCACTGGGCTTAAAATATCTCACTTTTTGCTGGCATCACCAGTTTACCAATATTACAAAATTATTCTTTTTAAATCACTAATAATACTAGTAGTTACTTTTATGAGTCGTATTTATAGGCATACGAAATTTACATTCACACTGCACAGAAGCGATGTTCTGATTGGATGACAAACAATCAGAAGTCACACGCCTTCTGATTGGCTAAGCGTTTGCACACCAGTCTACAGCCCAAGGAAGACTGCAGATTGTGTGAACTATACACACAGGGTGTAACTCGCTGTCAGACATTACCGACTTTGTGAGGACTATCACAATAACACGTAGTTCATCTAATATGATCATTCTCAACCATTTGCCGATGAATCATTTCGAGGACTGGTGTGTAAGTCCTCACAATGTCTTCACGTCCTCGGGATGTTGGTGTGCATTCAAACTCAGGTCCTCGTAAGTATAGCAAAACACACACACACACACACACAACACACACACATACTTATATTCATATACTTGTGAGGAACTTGACATATGACTACACTTCGAGGACCATAAGAAGGAATGAAAGTATGGGTTAGAAATTTGAAAGTAAGCTTAACTGCAACCCAGGCCACATCTGTATCACTTCCTTTTTGCCGTATAGTTCTTTAAATTATGAGGACTACTCTTACTTTACCATCTTTGTGAGGACGTCATTGTGAGGACTAATTACACACAATCATGTACTACCATCAACCTGAGAACCTGAATATTTTTTTCTCTTATTGCGCCTGTCCTGCAAAAACATGAGAAAATATCTATTTAAAAGCTCAGGAACTAATTTCTCTGCAGTTAAAACTATAGGCAGACAAATACATGCGCTTAAATGTTCAAATCTCTTAAAAATATAAGTTTAAGTTATTTTGCCGAAAACAACACCGCAGGCACGGTTTTGTAACTTCGTAACCTCTTTTATTGACACAAATAAAAATTGCCATCATGTTGTCAAATGAGAAATATCATTACAACAAAAATATGCATCAAGTCTAGACAGTGCACAATTAAAACTTAAGAATATCAAACATATCGAAATTGTCAATTCATCTATTAAAATACAAAATAAGATTTTTAAAAATTTAGGTTCACACCAAAGCAACACAAATGTTTGCCCATGGCAAATTCACTGAAACTGAAGTTGCCTTTGGGAAATCTGCGCTTGACCGATTATATGGCAATATATCACAACTAAAGTTTAAATATTAGGCAGAATAAAACGGGAAGTTAAGTAAATTGCGTTACATTTGTTTTACAGTTAAATCTTTTTATTTTCCTTTTTTCTTTGTTTATGCCTTAAAACCATATGCCCATAATTTAAGTTATCAAAAACGTGTGTAAATAGTAAATGAAGATAAATATGTACGCGAGAAAAGGAAAGGTTAGAATGCAGATATATGCATGTGGATATACATAGATAAATATATTATGGCTTTGAAATAGCTAGAATTGATAAAGAGATTATAGTAAGAAGGGGTGGGGTAGGTAAAATACGTTGAACTGAAATATTAAATATTTTTCTTCGAAATGGTTCATTTGATTTGCTTTTGGAAACGTGGTTATGTTCATTTTTCTACTCCTGGATATGCTATCAGATCAATAAGTACAGTAATGAAAGCTAGACTTTATGGAATAATATGTTTTTTTTCTGAAACTAAATGATTTGAGAATGCTGACTTATGCATTTGCTTAACAATAATCATCTAGTCACATTGAAGTCGGGGACATGCATTTAGACTATCTCTGACTAGCTGACTTTTGAAAAGGAGTTTACTTATTTTTATTTGTTTACTTCTTTTCCAAACAATAAATAGTTATCAGCCTTCTGAAATTTTCAAGTAAACTATCAGACAATAGATGGTAAACACCGATTGGGTTGCTAGTATTTAGGTTGATTGATTAGGCATTTAAAGAAATAGAAATGGCTATGATCATTATGGATATGTGCTTTATTAAGCATGCATGTAAAATAAATCTCAGACGAGTTACAGTATTAAGATATACATGTATTACCTAATTACCTTCAAATCGGCAATATGCGTCAAAATAATCTTTGAGAAGCCGATTGTTTAGAGTCTGGAAGCTCGGCATATAATGCAGCCCAAAAACTTTCCATGGCTCCGTTGGCTGCTTTAGGGCTTGAAGTCCTCGAATCCCATATATATATATATATATATATATATATATATATATATATATATATATATATATATATATATATATATATATATATATATATATATAGAATACAAATCATATGGCGAATAACAGCCCTTTCAAGCGCACGGGATCAAGCAAGGGATCACGTGTGTCAGGGATTGATTGAGATAAATGCAATAAACTGACGACGAACAGTGCAAAACTAATACCTAACTAGCCTGAGGTCTGGCTCCGTTGGCTGCTTTAGGGCTTGAAGTCCGCGAATCCCATATATATATCACCGCCATATATATATATATATATATATATATATATATATATATATATATACCAATACTATTGGTATATCAAATTCTGATCCGCCCATGGAGCAATAATACGCATATAAAAACATTCTCGCGAGCGTCTGCAGTTGATTCTAGACCAATGATCAATTTCCACAAATTAGTGACGTATGAAAAATAATGATGAAAAGTATTAATAATCACCGTTTTCTAAATTAATTTAATATGGTACACATTTTCATCACAATCCTTTCTGCTTTCTGTTCTCCCCTCCCTCTCATGCATAACGGACAAACTGCGCAGAAATGTGGAATGAGAGAGAAAAGGAATTTGGGCTGGATTAAAACCTTGAAATAGAAATTACACCAAGTAACCTACAAGAATATGGTTCGTCGTAACGATACGTGTGCACTTTCCTTGGGATTTATCTACAGTGTTTATCAATGATACAATGTTGCAAAGCAGTAAATTCCTCGTTTACATGGTACACATACTGTGGTATATTTAATGTTATGTTTTGTTTTTTTGTTTTTTCTTAAACATACCATAATGTTCTAAAAAATTGTTTATTATTATTTAAATATGAAAATGTCCAAAGCTCTCTCTCTCTCTCTCTCTCTCTCTCTCTCTCTCTCTCTCTCTCTCTCTGTTGACCATAGTAGCAAGATACGGGCTAAAATCTATGAATTGACGAACGTAGAGGATTTTATTTTGTGTCATCCCACGATATCTCTGGACTTATGAATGATGGTAAAAGTTAAGTCAAACCGACCAAAGGATGATGAGAGACAGACAGACAGGGACAGAGACAGAGTTTTAAAGTCAAACCGACCAGGGAGAGAGAGAGAAAGAGAGAGAGAGAGAGAGAGAGAGAGAGAGAGAGAGAGAGAGAGAGAGAGTCTATTGGTCGATTGTACTGTTACTAAAGCAGAATAATGGCTTAGATCGACTGTAAATATATTAAAATATTTTAATTACCTCTTGTTGGTTCGTCAGTTGGCTTAGTTTCTATTCCACATTTATTTTCACGCGCCGGTATAGGAACGGCGTAGCTATCCAAGTGTTGCTAGTGCACTACTTGTATCATTAAAACCATCTTTCATGTTTAAATCATAAGTGCATGTTATATTGATTTAATCAATATGGAGAAAAATAGAAACCAAGAAAAGAAAACGATCAACTTATCAATATGCAGAGGTGATTGCAAATAGCCACTAAAGGCATAGAACTACATTTTGTAGCGGACACACTCGGGGATGTGAGGAGTTCATTCACTAGGTCAATACACGGCTGCCTGTAGTAAATCTGAACTCCGTTCAAAGGGCAAATATATCTACAGTATGTACGCTGTATCAATGATATACCACTCGTTTTAATGAAAAAATTATGCATCTCGTGGTACATAGCATGTACGCTGTATCAATGATATACCATGAGATGTATAATTTTTTCATTAAAGAAAAAGAGGCTTGCCGAATTATCCAGATCACACACACACACATCACAGTACATGTCATATAATGTCAACAGGGTATGCAACTTTCTGTCTTTGATTATAAAAATCATAATGCAACTGCACACATGCTGTTACAACGAATCATATTCTTGTAGGTTACTTGGTCTAAGTTCAATTTCAAGGTTTTCATCCAGCCCAAATTCTTTTTCTCTCTCACCCCAGGTTTTTGAGTATTTTGACCCTGATGCATGAGAGGGGAGGGAGAACGGAAAACAGAGAGGATTGAGATGAAATTGTGTACCATATTAAATTCACTTAGAAAACGGGGATTATTAATAGTTTTTATCGTTGTTTTCATACGTCACTAGTGATTAATGTGTGGACAGCACACAGTTGCGGGAATGTTTATAGATGTGAATTATTGCGTCATGGGCGGATCACAATTCGATATACCAACAGTGTTTGTAAATCAAATCAAATTGCTTCATACCAACACTTTAAACGTCACGTTATTTTAAGTATATATATATATATATATATATATACTCTATACTATATATATATATATATATATATATATATATATATATATATATATATATATATATATTGAAATGTAACGACAAGTTAAAATATAAATATATTGCCCGGGACTAATATGAACTTCCTCCTGGCATCAGGCCAGTAGATTTCGAAAACCCTAATAATAATAATAATAATAATAATAATAATAATACGAGGGTCTATTATTCTGCATCAGATTGAGGACTTGTACTGGTAACTGATGACGAGATTTACAACTATAACCATTGTACTAGATGGGTACTAGATGGGCGAGGGGGAGAGCATAAAATCAGATTCAGTTATTTTTAGTTCCTACTTTTTGAACATCTGACATCATCAGTATTCAAATTTAAATATGCAATATATTGCATTGAAAAGTTTCTGATCACATATCGTAACAAGTTCATGATCCCTCCTCCAAGATGATCAAACTAATAGGACTAAAGCAGCACTGTTGTGTTCATATTAGACATCAGATCAGCACCATATTTGTTTAGAGTGATGCATTGTTACAGTGTTATTTTGCAATAAAAGCAAAACTGGTGGTTGTTTGTCCTTGTACATATTATACAGGTGGTACAATGCAAGGATTTATTCTCTTAATATAAATGTCGAAAGTAGCCGAGACTCTAGATACCGCTGACATATAAAAGCGCCACTTTAAAAAACATGTAACAACGCTTGTGATGTATATTTAATTTATATTTTGTTGGCTTTTATCCATGATTATTTGTCAAGTATATCTAAATTGTAAGATTGATCTTGGTCAGTAATTGAGTTTAATGCCTATCTAACAAAACTCTTATTGTTGAGTAAACAATATAATTGTCACGTTTGCTATGCCCCAGCTATAAAGTCATGTATAAGCAAGCTATAATCTTCTCGTCTTGAATAGTACCGCGGCTTTGTGTTTGATCTCCAAAATTGCCGCGGGGTGAGTGTTAAACTCTTACGCTAGGTTACCTGACCGGCCGGAGAGCGGAATCTTGAATCGGTACAGGCGATAGCTCGCACCACTTCACACCTATGTGTTAGAGCCTAGTCCTAAGATCAGAGGGAAGCCCGTGGGGTGAGCGGGGCGTGTTTTCATCCGTCCCAACGCTGACAGATGTGAGAGGGACATTGTCCGCTAAGTTTGACTGGATCGGTTCATAGCTAGCGATATTCAATCGGAATTGAGATAGAGGGTGTGATTACAGTGCAGACCGAATTTTAACTTTCAGAGCTCTAAGAAAAAATTTAGTTTTGCCTTGGCAGATTGCTGAGCAAAAGGGTTACTCGGAGAGAAGCTACTCGTAATTTGGCGGTAAAATTTAGAGGTAGATTCTAAGGAAAGACAAAGCTTCGAAAAGTAAGCTTTTTAGGGGACAGAACTCCTGGTTCCGTCGAGTCCCGAGTCTCCAAGAGGTGGAGACGGAATTGAGACTAGCCGAAGAGTCGAAGTCGACAGACGTCTAGTCGGTGGAGAGAAAGTGGAGGAGGAGGAAAAGGAGTCTGGGGGAGAAAGTAGAGGAGGAGGAGAACGAGTATAGGGCAGTCATGGAGGAGAAGGAATTTGGAGAAAGTCGGGGAAGAAGAGGAGAAGGAATTGGGAGAAATAGGAGAGAGAAGAATACCACACATGAGTAGAATACAAGGACATTACATGGTACTGTATTCATAATACGTTATGGGTAGTCTCATTTCCCGATTTGATCTGGTCTGCCGAACATTGACCTAAACAGGTTTTAGCTGGAATGACTTGACTCAAGCACTAGTGTATTTAATTAGCATGTAGTAACACTGAGACAATGGATATCATAATTACAACTAGAAGGAATTGTTGGCACAGTGGTATCAATTGATAATGGAATGTAGCATTGCCTTTGTACAGGAATATGATCACTATTGTCAACAAATTTAACAATACAGATTATAATTGTCCTGAAACCTCTGTCTCATATCAGGGCATATTTTATTTCATCACGAGGTGGAAGAAGAAAAATGCGATGAAATACCTGTCTTTGTCATTGTTATTCATTTCTAATGCACATATATGTAATCAAATTAAAACAACATATAGTACTAGTACATACTGTTTTAGCACAATTACATCTAATGCACATATATGTAATCAAATTAAAACAACATATAGTACTAGTACATACTGTTTTAGCACAATTACATCTAATGCAAATATATGTAATCAAATTAAAACAACATATAGTACTAGTACATAATGTTTTAGCACAATTACATCTAATGCAAATATATGTAATCAAATTAAAACAACATATTGTACTAGTACATACTGTTTTAGCACAATTACATCTAATGCACATATATGTAATCAAATTAAAACAACATATAGTACTAGTACATACTGTTTTAGCACAATTACATCTAATGCAAATATATGCAATCAAATTAAAACAATATATAGTACTAGTACATACTGTTTTAGCACAATTACATCTGATGTACATGAATGTAATATAGAAAATCATGTAGACAATTTAAGATCCTTCTCATTGTCGGGTGCTAATTTATTTAGTACGCAATCTCTTTCCGAAACGATAATTATTTTACACATTATTTTCTATACTTTTGGAGAAAAATATTTTTTTTTACATAACAAAAAATTACACAATGAACGATAACACAATTTGAATGACATAATCCATATACATGTCGATTTGGATTATACGATGAACCCCAGACTTGCTAATCCAAAATATCAACTTATAGGCCAGCAAATATTTATCATCTGTTTGAATTTTGGAGGCAAAGGTCCTATTTTTGGTTTAGCTTTAACATAGCTTTAGATTTTGAATTTGTAATAGACTTTAATCTGGTTCCATGGACATCTTGCCATAATAGGTTTCTTCCTCTTTGCCTTTTCACATGCTGCTTTTCCTGTAGTGAAGCAGTTCTTATAAACTGTCCCAGTTATCTTTCTACAGCTGCCTTCGCCTCCTTAGACCATGGTGCTCTAATCATTTTCTTCTTGTTTGCTTTCACACTTGACTTGCAGTTTTTACCTAAAAAAAAATATCCCTTTTACTTTCAGATCTTACATTCCTCAAACATTGATACCATTTTAAACAGGAATTGTTAAACTGTTTACCATGTAAGGCCTGTTCCATTAAAACATACAATGGACCCAGGGAAGGCACTTTTAAAGTGGTTACTCACCCAAAGATGCAATTTAAAATTTTCTTATCATTTCAATATGAACTCGGTGAAATAAAAGTACTTTGGCATATAGTTTTTTAAAAAACTGCCTTCCCTGGGTACCATGTATGTTTAAATGGAACAGCCCTAAGCAATGTAAAGCAACCAATACTGACAATAGGAAACATTAAAATTAGTACCATTAGTTCATACTGACAAATATATTATTGTAACATACTAATAAACTGCTTTAACAGCAACAGCTACCAATGAATATCATCTACAAGAACAGTACATATTATGTAAAATTTTTAACCTTCAGCATTACAGCTATATAGTACATGAATTGTAGCCAGTAAAAGAAAGTAAACAAGTTTAATTGTTAACATATATAGGAACACATCAAATCAAAAAAGGAATAATGTGCCATTAACTAAATATGATTTAGATATACTGGAACAATTAGATTTGACATAAAATGAACTCAGTTTAATATAGTGGGATAATGTTATCACCGCTTTTTTTAAAACAATCTTGAAAGTGCAAACATTAGCATTGACAGTGATTTTTTTTATTTTCATGTGTGAAACTTGTGATTTGTTAAAAAAAAATATATTTCTGCTGGTGTTCAAATGCTCTGAAATGTAATTATGTTGACACAACAAAAGGTTCAAGCAATCTAGTATGATACATTTAGATAACATGTTATAATCATGTAATTTCAACTTATAGATATTACTAAGTGGATATCCATAATGCATGCGCTCTTTTTCCAATACGGATCATCATGGGATCCTGAAATTGGTTGTTTGTGGTAACCATCAAGAAAGGAATTCACAGCCTCAGTGGTTTTTGTGATCACATCTGGGTTTTTGGTTGTTTTTTTTAAAGCATTGCACATTAATTTATTTCAAGTGCTGTTATGTAAATTTGATTTGCATTGTTTGTTAGTTACTTTTTAAAAATTTTGTATTTCATGACATGCTATTGTAACGCAACATTGTATGTTGGACTTGACCTTGTACAAAACTGAGTTCATCTTCTGCTTGACCTGAATTAACATTTTTTAAATTTTATTTTGCAAACAAATAATACATAGCTAAAATATTTTCTATGTGTATGGGCTTAATATCAGGATCATTATTCAAAGAAGTAAATATGTTTATTTTGGGTCTGGGTTTAGGTTTTGAAATTCCCTTAGTGTAATTCACATAGTCCAGGTTCTGCTCTCTAATAAAAACTAACATTTTTATTTTGTAAACATCAGGACCATTCTAGAGGGTTACTGTCCATTAGGTATTAGGTCTTTTTGGAAGATGCTAAAAGTGACTTGAGGTCAAGTAGAGAAATATATAATCTTGTAACTGAGAGGATTTTTCAGTCATGCTTTAAGATTTAGCACTTTCAAGTTGAATTATAAGTTGTGGTCAGTATTTTATTTCGGGCTGGAATCTCTTACTTCAAATTATTGAATTCAAGTGATTATTCACCCTGGAAATATAAAAGTGCTCTGATAAAATTCTTGGATAGAGACATTCACTGGAATTTATAGTGAATTAAAACCTGAAATGATATTACTGTGATTCAACAAAAGAATTGGAACGTCAACACTCGACTAAAGACACAACAACACCCTCATCATTGGATGTAATTTATTCAGAACATTAATATTTAGGACTTGTGTCTGTAATTCCAGGATTATTTGGGATTCAATGCATAATACCATAAGTTCCTTTTAATTACATTTTCACTTTGTATTCTAGGGAAGTAAATTATTTGTTGAATATTACAAAGCTTGTTGCTTTTCACTCTTTACTGTTACTTACCTTAAGAGCATGGACTTGTAACACATCTCTTTCTTCTTCTTCTTCCTCTGAACCATTATCCGGATGCTTTTTAATAACATCTGTAAGAATAAATCTTCAAATATATTTTCTATTAAATAAAATTCAAGAACTGGATACCTGCCAATTGTTTTCATTATCACAAATGCAACAACAAGGTAACAAGACCGCCTATGTGTCTTATATCTTGCTATGATCTGACCTATTAGATATGTGACAATGGTAAACCATAATGTATATTTGCATATAGTTTCATCACCATATTTGTTGAAGCTAAGAAAACTATATATCGGATCTATAAAACACATTATACAGAAAATGTTTCGCTGTACATGACACTCTGTCTTGCTATGATATATATCTGGGCTAAATATCAGCATAAAGACACAGGAACAGACAAACAGCACTGCAGAATAATCGGACAGACTTTGGGTACCACGATGACAACATCATCCTTCCAGCTATTTTTAATAATAATGAGAAATCCTGGATTGCAATGGGAACAAAAAATGAATGAGCAATATGCAAAATGAGGTCATCAAAATCAATGTAATCCTATTTAAACAAATTAACCGGAATTTTAACAAGCTGAATGACATTCTATACCTTAACTTTGTGCCTTACATCATTTCATTATTTCAAGGACCATTTATCAATCACAATGGTAATATCTTCCAAGGAGTCATCAGTCTTTGGTTGTATCAACAACCCATTTACGTTTTTACTGTGCAACAGAAGTTAGAAGCATTATAAGAAGCTGCTACTAGGGTACCAGTCAGTCATACCATGTAGGGCATCACCCCTGATATATACTGGTGGAGGGTCCATGCACTGCCTGAACAAATCACTGATCTATAGCATAACTTATCAGCAATCAACAAGAAGGGCATGTTTTCAAGAATATCTCTCATACCAGACAACCCATGTTGATAAAACTGCTCTCAGATTTGATTCTGATTGTGTTAATCATACAAAATTTATTCTGCTGCCTTTCTCCTTACAGAAATATATACAGATAAAATCAAGCAGTTTTGATTTTCAAAATGTGTTGACCATTCCAGTAGATTGATGAGTTATGGAGGCAGAGATATGCCCAATATGTTTGAACTAAGTGTAAATTTTCTATCAACAATATGACAAATAAATTTTGGTGGTCCAAAACTTTAAAAACAAACTAAACTACTTGATTCTGTCTGGAAATGGGGCCCCGAGTGGTCTAAAGTGCTCCCGTTACAGATCACTGCCATTTCATCTCTGTCTGCGTGGGTTCGAGTGTCGGGTTCGACCAATGTGGGTTTGTGAGAAAGCTTGCCTGTAGCTTCTCATGGGTCGGTGGTTCTTTCTTGGGTTTTCCCGGGTTCTTCCTCCACCAATGATACTGGCCGCCATGTATAGGCTATCTTGTGCTGAAAAATGGCATTAAACTCTACAACAACAACAACAACAACAACAACAATAACTGTCTAGATATACTTCCATGAGGAAAAAGGTGTCATGTTAACTACAGTATGACCAAAGCAATTAAACAAAGGAACATGTATGCAGCAGAAATTGTTTAGGAAATGTGTGTGTGTGTGTGTGTGTGTGTGTGTGTGTGTGTGTGTGTGTGCTTTGAATGTTTAATGTAGCTTTAAAAACTTTCAGTCACATCACTATGGTGTCTGCAGTGAGATAGTTTATAGCAATGTCTAGCACTGTAGCATCATGCTACATGCATGTAGCATCTTGTCCCACCCAGTCACAAAGCACTGGCCTTAGCAAACGTGCGGCCCGATTTTGATCATTTTGTCGGGCCCCCCTGTGAACAAAGCATTTGAAAATAAACTTTCAAACAAGTTTTATATGATATTGAACTTAAAATCGGTCCAACCAGAATAAGGCGGGCCCTGCAATCACATTATCCTGACACCAGGCCAACCAGTGCTAGCACTAACCTCTTAATGCTGAGTGTTAAGCGAGGCAGCTACTAGTACCATTTTTAAAAGTCTTTGGTATGACTCGGCCGGGGTTCGAACCCACGATCTTCCGCATCCAAGGCAGATGCCCTAACCACTAGGCCACTGGCATGGTTTGTTAACGAAGTAAGAAAATGACCACCCCTAATCCCACTATACATTTCAGGGGCGACATCTTACATAATAGGAGTAGGGTACCAGTGTTATGTTGCTCGGTTAGCAACATTAATACTATAGAAGTCCATCATTCAAGAATTAATTTCTATTTTCTAAAACAGTAATGCAGCCAGTGCCTCTAAACTTTAATTCTTTACTGACCACTTAACGGGACCTTCAGTGGGACAGCTACTTTGTTCATGAACATCATTTAAGATTCAAATAAAGCTAGTCATAATATTACATTAAATACTGCATAAGTAATACAATTTATGCACTATTCGTTTAATTCTACAGAAACTATGGATAAGGAATCTCAAGGTAGAAACAATCATGTTGTTGTTTTGACACGGTATGCCCTCCTTGCACACGGAGGCAGGGTTCTCAATAGATTTCCAAAGTAAAGAGTCATTTGTCAGTTAATTCCAAATTCTCAAGGGCATTTTATAATATGTGCCTTCTCAGAGGCTGTAATTTAAATCATTCCTAACATTATGCTGTATATGTTTCGATATTGCAGCTATATTAATGTGCTTTATACATGAAAAATCATGGTCTGAAAAACAGCAGATGCTATAACAGTATCATCCTACTCCATTTTGATGATGCACCATTTTGACCCCACGTCATAAACTCTCAGTTCTCTAGAGAATGAATCTCTCAATGATAAAAATATTACTTGCCATAAATATCCATTTCACTAATTATCCTGTTTTGAATCAGTGAAGTTCTCATCAGTTCCAGCTGCAAAGAGCTATTCGAGATTACTAACAAGCTAATGTCAAGGAACAAACGTACACCACTTCCAACTACATTCTCTCTAGTCGACCTTCCGGACCTGTTTGCAAATTTCTTCCATGACAAAGTACAAACCATCAGAGATAAGCTTGACAACACAATTTCAATTGACTCGTCGTCACCATACAGTTGCGATACAGAATTTCAGCGGCAACCGTTATCAGCATTTGAACCCGTTTCAATGGATTTAGTACGTACAATCGTTATGAAGAGTGCACGAAAGTCATGTGAACTTGATCCAATTGCGACGTCACTGCTGCTTGAGTGCTTAGATCCAATATTGCCTTCACAAACTGATGTTATTAATACCTCTCTCTCATCCAGGGAATTCCGATCATTTTTCAAAACTGCCGTTGTAAAGCCTCTGCTGAAGAAACCAACACTCAACCATAATGATTTAAAGAACTACCGCCAGTTTCTTTTCCCCCATTCATGTAAAAAATCTTAGAAAAAGTTGTTCTATCCTAACTGGTATCTGATCTGAATTCAAACGATCGTTTTAGCAATGTACAGTCTGCATATCGCCCTTGCCACAGTACTGAAACTACTCTTCTGAAAGTAGTTAATGACCTTCTCTCTGCTTTGGATAGCGGAAAGATTACAGTCCTCACTCGACTTGTCTGCAGCATTTGATACAATAGACCATGATATATTACTTCACCGTCTCCAGCATGTATTTGACATTCACGATATAGCCTTGATATGGTTCAAGTCCTACTTGTTTAACAGGACACAAATTGTGTCCGCAAATGGAAAACACTCCAACCCAGTTGATCTATGTTGTGGTGTTCCACAGGGGTCTGTTCTTGGAACTGTTCTCTTCATTCTAAACACTCAGCCACTCTCAAGTGTCATAGATCATCATCCAGTGTCTCACCAATTGTATGCTGATGACACCCAAATATACAAATCTAGCCATCCAACTGAAGTTGAAACTACCATCCAAGGTGTAGAGAGGCGCATTTCCGATGTGAAATCATGGATGACATGTAACAAGCTGCTGATGAATGAAGATAAAACTGAAGCCATTCTGATTACAACATAAAGACTTTCTCATTCACATCCTTTACCTCAGACAATAAATATCAGCAACACCAACATTAAATTCACACAGTCAGTACGAAACCTAGGTGTTTCTCTCGACAGTACTCTCTCATTGCACCAACATGTCATGAACATATGTAAGGCTGCATATCTTGAGCTGAGACGCATCAGCTCGATTTGCAAGTATCTTTCAGTTGATGCCACTAAAACACTTGTGTGTTCCTTAGTACTTTCAAGACTGGACTATTGTAACTCATGTCTGTCTGGTTCGTCTCAATATCTACTTTAGAAACTTCAAAACATTCAAAACACTGCTTCTCGGATCATCCTTAGAGTGCCACAATCAGAGCACGCCTCCCCCTGCTCTGTACCCTACAATGACTATCCATTCGATCCAGAATTAATCACAAAATTTGTTCTCTGTGCTACGTTTCACTGATGGACTCCAGTCCAACATATCTATCCGACCTCACCCATGTGTACACACAAACAAGATACTTAACGCTCCTCTTCTGACACTCGTATTCTCATTATTCCCACTGTGAAAATGAAATCATATGGACAACGTTCTTTTGCATACCAGGGTCCAGCAACGTGGAACGAATTGCCCACTGAACATAGACACAAAGACAAAGTGATCTCATTAAATAGAGCTCTTTAAACACACCTATTTCAACTACAAGAACAGACTTAAAGACCTAATAATGGTTCCTTACCTTAAATATTTACAGCATGTTTTCTGTTTTCTAATTTCGTGGTGTTTGTTTTTATTTTTGTAATCATATCATTATATAAGTTTTTTAAGTGTTGTCAAATGTTGTAAAGCACTTAGAGGTCCTAAAGATTAGGTGCTATACAAAGTCCTCATTATTATTATTATTATTATTATCAAAGTCCTTAGTAACTATTTCCATGTGGCAAACCAACCTCTGCCTAAAACAGTCAGCTGCTAAACATGTGATGGCAATGTGACAGACAAGTCACACGCCTTCTGATTGGCGAGGCGTTTGCACACCAGTCTACAGCCCAAGGAAGACTGCAAATTGTGTGAACTATACACACGGAGTGTAACTCACTGTCAGACATTACCGACTTTCTGAGGACTATCACAATAACACGTAATTCATTTAATATGATCATTCTCAGCCATTTACCGATGAATCATTTCGAGGACTGGTGTGTAAGTCCTCACAATGTCATCACGTCCTCGAGATGTTGGTGTGCATTCAAACTTAGGTCCTCGCAAGTATAGCAAAACACACACACATACACATACATACATTTAAAACTACACACACACACACACACACACACACACACACACACACACACACATATATATATATATATATATATATATATATATATATATATATATATATATATATATATATATATTGATGAGACTGAACAGAACTAGAAGCCTATACAGATAAGCAGACTTGAAATACAAAAACCAAACACGTGTGCCTAAAGCTTGAAACAAGTCATGCGAGCTGCTGGAACTCAGTGTATAGTGTGCATGACCTTTGGCAGATAGGGTATGGGAATCCTGCTATCGAATTAGCCGCAGGTTGATGCCGTGGTGTCTTTGAGCAAAGCTGTTTATTGCGATTGAATACTAAATAAGCAATTTTTTTGCTGTGTCGTAAAACACCAAGTCATAAAACAAATTATTCGGAAGCATGGGCACAAAATGAATCTCCTGAACGTTTGAATGGCATATTTTATAAATCTATACGGCCCTGTGTTTATATTTATATTACTCTTTTGTGTGAATGGTTGTGATAACAACTGTTGTCCCGGAATTCGTAAAGTGTCTGAGGTCAAATAATATATTGAAAATAGACAGTAAAATAAGTCACGTGATATGTCCAGTCGTTTTGAAATAAGCACTCGATTCTACCAGAGTTTTCATACTTCAAACGTTTATAAGGTGTTGTACTTTGTTGATGTCCGGTCTGCATCATACCATGGGTTTTCTTGGGATGAAATGCGATAACATCTTTTAATGATATTATTTTCATCCATAAATAAATACTTCAATAAAGTGTATAATGCATTGTGGATTTTAGTATGCTTTAACATTGTGAATAAAATATTAATTTTGTTCTGAAAGAGACTGACGGACGTTTTCTACCACACATGTACTAAATGCAATCAGCACGCCAAATGGATGACAAAAGGATCTAATTCTCATCATAGTGACTTAACTCTTTTCTATCAAAGATAGTCCTTCCTTCTCGTGCTATAAGCTTACTAAGGACATAATTACCATCATATATAAACATTTATAATTCTGTGGAGGTGCAAACATGAAAATCTCCACCAATAATACGTCAGAGATATGGATGCATAACTCTATAATGTGCCGACTCGTTTTCAGTAAAGATAAACAAGTCTTCTTCTGCAAATGTTGACGAGTTACTCAGGTGACATATATACTACACATAAATTTTATGCTGCTGAAAGGTGTGCACATTATTAGGGATATTTACAGAATTTGTTTAATTTACTTCATGTTGATAAATACTGAAGTTATAGACTTACTTGCTCCTTTATGTAGAGCACACATTCAGTTTTATTTATACAATTCTGTCATATTTCAAGAAAGTTCATTTACTTCCATGAGTGTCTGAATGAATCAAGGATGGAGATCTGTTCGTCCCTGACGTACTCTTTCTGGGAAATCTTCAGAAACAAGGATATGCGGTTCCGCTAATTAATAATAATAATAATAATAATAATAATAATAATAATAATAATAATAAAATAAATAAGTAAATAAACAAAAAACGTTTATTTAAATTATACCTTAAGACTTCCAAACATAACTTGATTGAGAGAAGCAGCAGGGAGGGTGAACAGACCATTTTGCTGGAGACCTTATTTATGAAAAATCAAACTTCCTACGAATATGAAATCTCAAGGTCAAATAACGTTAAACCAAAACCTCTGTCAGGCCATTAGATTTCTCTAATTGGGTTAGCTCATTTTGTTACATCATCACTGACGCGCGTTTTTATTTAATGGTGTGTTTCGTTTACGTGTTGGTCACTCAACGCTGGTCGTTCACCCTCCCTGCTGCTATAATTAAATCATTGTTATATCAAGAATGAAATCTCATACAGCTAAACTAGCGCGAGAGCGACTAGAGGCAATTAAAAAATATCTACCCATCCGTGATTCTGTGAAACAACAACTACAAGAACGTCAGTAGTCTCAGGTGGAATTTGCAGAAGGTGCAGAACAGTTATTTAAACCTGTTACAAAAACTACTAGTGGTCTTCTTCCCGCGTTGGAGAAAACCGGTGAGGCTACAACTGCAACACAAGAGGTTATCGGAGCATTACCAAACCAAATTAAGGAAGCTATGGAGTCTGCCGAAAAAACACGTGCTGAAATTCAAGGTGTTAAAAATATTGTCGAGGATCTGTCTAAACCAGAATTAAAAACTCGGTATTTTACTCAACAAGGCTATATAGAGGTTATAAATGGTCCTGTTAAGGTTGCTGCGGCGGGATATCAGATTCGGCATAATCTTCTAAAACCAGAGTTTTATAACACTTCAGAAAACGAGTGGGCTGCTAGGGTATTTCGTGAGTACAAGAATATTCCACAAATGAGAAAAAAATATAAAAAAGAATATGATGATTTTAAAAACAAAGTTAATGAAATAAAAACAGTTGTTGGAACACCAGTTATATCATCAAAAAAGCAGAAATCTCGACAGTGGAGACAATCATCACCTGATTCTGGTGCCACTCGAAGTGATCTTACTACTCGAGGAAGTGGTCTTATTATTTGTCCCAATAACGTCCGTGCCGATGTTGAATGACTAGAAATTCTCATTGGAGGAAAACGAGGTGGCAATAATTCCCCAGAAATCATTAATGAAGCAGCTGATGTTTGTAAAAGATTATTTACAGGCGGTATCATGGATATTAATGTATATCGGTCCCTTATTAATGAAATCGCCGATGATTTTCACATTGATTGAGTATGAAATTAGATGCAATGACTATAATAAGATGATCATATATAATACCCAACACAGACCAACCATGGTCAGGGTAATAAATTCACGATTACCAGTATACACAACGATTTACGGAGATGGACTAGGTGATGTTGTTCAGGGTCTATTTAGAAGGATAGCCCCAAAAGCAATACCGCTTGCAAAGCAACTGGGAATGAAAGCTTTTGACGTTGTTCGTTGAAAAAGGTATTGGCGCTGTTGGTGATGTTGATAGCAAAGCATTCTCAGCAATCAAGGATAGACTAGCACGACGAAAACCTCAGCCACCAGTGAAACTGGCCAGCACTGAAGTGATGCCTGTAAATGTTAGTAAAATAATAAATCAAGCTGCTAATCAAAAACTAGCAGAGTTAGCTGGTGTACCAATGTCAGAAAAAGAAAAAAAAAATATAACTGCTAGTCTGATAGCAGGAAGCGGTCTTCATGTTAGACGATAGCAATTTTAATAAAGATGTTCAAACGTATATGTGATCCCGCATTTGACATGGATGCACCAGTTCTCAAAGATGAATCTGTGAGCGATTATCAGTATTATTCTTATGACGCACGACAGCCAGATCAGCGTGGAAGAATTGAATTACAAGTTCAGAATACAAGTAGATATTTCTTGCCCGCTGAAGCATTTATCGAAATAGAAGGTAGACTCTTGAAAGCAGATAATACAGCATACGGAATTTTCGATCGACCTGGTTTTGTTAACAATGGTGTTATGGCATTATTTAACAGCGCCAAATATATGATTGACGGAAAAAATATTGAATCGTGTTTAGAAAATGTTGATGTTGCCACGACGATACTTGGTCTTGCAAGATACAGCGATGATTACTCAAGATCAGCTGGTCCATCAATGATGTTTGCAAAGGATACAACTGATCATCCAGAAAACAGAAACGTAACACTAAATGCAGCTGGAACTGAAGTCGCATCGATGAATGAAAATTTTATCTTAGGATTCGCATCACGTCGAACAATTTTAAACGGTGATGAAGAATTTTCATGTGTGATTCCACTGTCACATATATTTGGATTCTGCAGAAATGTTAGGAAGGTTATATTTGGAGCTAAACACACTGTGGTACTTGTAAGAAAAGCCACCGATAATGATGCAATATGGCTTGATGCTGCCATTGATTCAGGTAAAGTAATACTAACAAAACTTTCGCTGTGGATGCCAACGATGACTCCATCGATTACCGAAGAACAACGGTTACTTTCTTTTATGGACAGTGGTGGTAAATCAACGTTGTCATGGTTGACTATGACCACAGATAGTATTCAAGGTGCCGTTGTTGGTTTATTTACTTGGCAGATAGCATCACAGCAGGGGGTGTCAGCACCACGACATATATTTATCGCGTTTCAGGAAAATGCCAGAGTAGACTCACAGGAACGAAATCCAATGGTGTTTGATACGCTTGAAGTTAGTGAAGTTTCTTTGAGGATAAATGGACATCAAGAACCTTCCGAAGAAGTGTTGTTAAATTTTGATAACAATCATGTTACACGTGCATATCATCGCTTAATGACATTCATGGGGCGTGATCAGAATGTTGATTCTGGTTTACAGATATCTCGGCGTGATTTTACAACACTGTATCCAATATATTACTTTTCACTAGAACACTTAGATTTGTTTAGACAGTCTGTCGTTGATATACATTTTCGAGCTCGTGTAGCACGACTGCCCGCTGGTGGTTATAGGGCAATCGCTGTTATACTCAGCGACAAAACAATGTTACTTGAAGGTGTTGGTGGACGAATGTGAGTCGTTGATGCCCCAGTAGAAAACATGTAATTAGATCACTCATGATAATTGTAAATGTCATATCAACATATTAATTTCAGTCTGACTCCAATCAGATTAAAAAGCTACAATCATCATCAAAAAAAAATTGTGCGGTGAAAATGTCACTAAAGCGGGTTGGTCCGAATAAACTATCATTATCAGAACTAACGAACACAGGCACTTCAATGAAGCCAAACAATCAAAGACTGGCATACCACTTAATCTATCTGCGAGTGCCATTCAAGACATCGCTAAAACGGGTGGTATATTTCCACTTCTTGCCGCCTTACCAGCGATAATAGCCGTTGCAGCCCCAGCTGTTGCAAAAGCAGCTGCGTTAGGTGCTGTTGGAACTGCTGCTGGAATGGCATTAAAGAAAGCAACAGGTCACGGAATAAAAACCTCCAAAAGAAAGGGAAAAGGTCTATGACTTCCAGGGACCCCACATTCGTGGTACGGAAAAGGTCTAAGACTGGGGACAGTTCGATGATTCTTCCTATGTCCAATTTTGATTTACTTGATGCTGCTAAGCAACTGAACATAAAAAACTTCAGAGGTGTTTTCATGCGCGATCAATTACCAAAACAACCGAACAATATTGAAACTGGTATTATTAATTTCGATAAAAATTCTGTCCCTTGTACTCATTGGGTTGCATACGCGATTGATCCACGTGAAATTGTTTATTTCGATTCGTATAGGTTGGCACCACCAAAAGAATTTTTACGATATAGTAATTTAGCCGGTGATAGTCCAATCTGGTATTCAACATTACCAACACAAAAATTAACAGATCCACCAGTATGTGGCCGTGAAACCCTCGCTGTATTCGACGCAATTTCACTGGCACCGCCAGGAAAACCACCTCATAAAGTCGTACACGAATATACCACCACCAGGCATAGCCGCGCACAGACGTTTTAAACAGATATTAGTAAATATAATGGTAGATATTTATTGAAGATCTTCTCATAAAGCTCAGCAGCAAGGTGACTTATCTAAATATGCAACTCTTGATCAGCTCAGAAATGAAATCGATGATTTATTAAATATCACAAGTGTGGATCAAAATGAAGTCGTTGTTTTTCAGGATAAACAAGGACGATTAAAGACAAGTAATATACAACTGTCAGATGTACTTATACGAATTCCCACTGCGGTTGTTAATAATATCGTTACTTTTGCTGATCAAGGTAAAATACAAGATTCCGGTTAGTCAGTTAACGATTATATCAAAAAAGCTGGTGATTCATTCACTGGTACGATTAGCATGAATCAAAATAAAATTACATACCTTGGAAACCCAGCCATAGAATCAGACGCAGCAACAAAAATTCAAGATGATCAAGAATCTAAGTTTGTGTTAGTCAACGGTGGTATAATGCGTGCATTTCTCAACATGAATAATAATGGTATTAATAATCTCAGAACACCAGAATCAGATTTCGACGCTGCAACGAAAAAATACGTTCACGATAGCAACATTCCGACGGTGACATCATTAACAACAATCAACGATGAAATGACCGCATTCAAAACTGATTTTTCCAATCACGTACAAACATTCTTGAATTTTCGTAGAAACATAAACAGATCTGTATATGAATTTTTTGGTAATCCAGTGGTTGTAGATATTAAACGTGCTGACATTAACACAAAAATCAACGATATTGTTAGTGGAATTCCTAATATCGTTAAAAAAAACTAATCTTGTTAAAATTCCACACGGACAAATTAACAACATAGTATACACAGTAGCATCAGGATCATCAACATGGACACCACAAAATAACACCATCAAACATACCGCAGAAGTAACTGGCGTGTACAGGCTATTTGTATTCAGTAAAGAAAAATTTAGGATATTTACTACATATCCATGGCGTCATTCAATCGATGTTTTTTCTGGAACTGTATCTATTATATTAAAAAAAGATGTCGAAGACGAATTTATACTGGAACCATCTGATAAAAAATTAACCCCGGTGTCTTACTGGTGGTGTCTGGAATTTGTAGCTGAAACACCTCAATTAATTATTTAATTAAATGACTTAATTATAATGAATCAAACCCAGGGACACCAGTCCCATATCGACGTGGATCGTTACAGATACAATCAAGTATATGAGTGTCAGACCAAACTAAAAAATATCGTTGACAATTATACAGTAAAAGTAAAAAAATATCGCAGGCGTGTGGTTATCATTGATATTATTTTTTATTCAGTTTCTGCTCTCATCGCGTCCGCATGTGTATTACTATCAACAATAACAATGACAGCACCTGCAGTTTAACAATTGTCGTTTCAACGGCAACAACATGCGCAGGCATCCTCAGTATTGTCGCAAAGAAGATAGCTACATGTACAAACACAAAATTACACGAGTATATAATAAACCTACACACGTCGATGTCTGATTAAACTATCGTCGTATCTTTCATCGTATCTCAGTGATGGTAAAATATCCGATGAGGAGTTCACAACGATAATGAAAATTTACAATGAAGCATTCCTTGACAATAGCCAAGGCGAAAAAATAAATGATCAAAAAGTTCCCGATTTAAAATAATAACAGTAATAATAATGTCAGATCAAAGATCGCGCGAACTATTGCAACAGATCGTCACTAATACTACGCATACAAAAACTACAATGATATCATTAAGTTCAACCAGTCCAGAATTTAGCGTTAACTTTCTAAGTGCAATTCCAGCAAAAGAAATAGCGCTAGCACAATTACGAGTTTATCATAGCTGGCCAAATATCAGGTCAAAATCGTTTGGTGGTCTACCAGCAAACAATTCACTGGTATTTGCAAATAAGAATAAACCCGATGGAACTCCTGATTGGCAAGTTGTTGGAATTTCAACGGGCAGTTATCAAATAGAACAGATTCATGATGAGTTCCAACGTAGAATTAAATCTATCACAGGAAAAGAATCCAAAATAGCAATTACTGTTTACGAACCAACATTATCAGTGGTGATTGAAATAAATTCCCCTGATTATGTTGTAGATATATATCAATCATCGGTCAGAACTTTATTAGGATGGCCTGAGGTTGCACCGGTTTATAATGGAATTCCAGAACCAAAACGAGAAGAATTTCTTACAACGAGGCGGATATTTATAAAACGTCCAGAATATCGAAATTTATGTATATTTGAATGGGACTGCATTATTTGATGTTATTAAAGAAGGACCAGATCGTGAAAAGGAAATAGTTTATGAGGAAGGCATTCAAAGATTTTTAGATCCAATTAATTTTGAATATACACGTGTGTTCGGTAATTTACAAAATCTTTTTTCGGTATTATCACAGTATTATATCGACGATATAAAACAACAGATAACTGAAACGATACAACACTTAAATACAGTCATCGAGGATTTGGTTTTTGCTAACCGAAGTATTGTTTTTGGAGCAACTACTACTCTTAGATTAGGAGATAGTCTTAATGAAAAAGAAAGATTAGATTTTAAAAAATCGTACTTAAGATGGAAACAAATATTTCTTGATCATTATAAAATAACCGAAAATCAATTACAAACATTTATGATACCAGGATTTGATGCTGTTAAACTAAAAGTCAGTCATTGATCTTATTAACGAATATTTTCCAAAAATACTTGAATCATGGAGAAAGATAGCCCCGCCACCGGTTATTCTTAAACATAATAACGATCCATACGGTGGAGGCCGTCATATATCACCTGGTATTGTTAATATAACATCAACGATCGCAGACAATCTAGTATGTGATGTAATTGATGGCAGCTATCAAGTAGATCTTTCAAAGTCTAGCCAGGCCCAGCAAGGATATATATTATATTCATTTAGCCCTCAAGTGTCCCCCCCCCCCGGGTATTTAATTGTATCAGAACCAGTTAATCCCGTTTATCTGCATGTACATAATCCGTTATTATCAAGGATACATTTCAAACTTACAGACCAAATAGGACGCATTCTGGATTTGCAAAATGAAGTTTTAAGTATAAATCTGTATATCCGATCATAATGCGTCATCGTAAAACACAAAAAGAAAAAATGTCCGAATCTAACTCGGATCAGAATAATTTTTTTTTACTTCTGATGGGGTAAATCGTAATTATCATACCCAAACAGAAAAAAAAATATTATTATTATATTTAAAAATATTTTTATTTTAAATAAATATTATTATCAGAATCTGAATTAAAAAAAAATATTATTGTATTATAAGTAAATAAAATGTATAGTTCGACTCTGTCAATTTTGCCAGGGATTATGTTTAGCCATTACCACACTGACTCCGTCCTTGACAGAGCCAAGGGCACCACCACCTTCATTATCACTATCATTTTCACAATGCTCCCTCAACTGTCTTATGCGAAAGTTCACAATCTTTTTCTGTTCGTATTCGTGAGATAATTTTAACTTAATTTTGTCAATAGCGTGTGAGAGAGGTACAAACAGCTTCACTTGATTATCTGTAACTGTTGCCAGCGGCTGTAACATTGCTTGCTGGATAAACTTCATGAATTTATAATCAGATGGCAAAGTATATCTATTCTCTAATTTCCGTTGTTCTAATGATTCAAAATCACACAGAATTTTTTCAGGATTAAGATTATCAGATATATTTATACCGTTATGTTGTAATTTTTTAATCGCAGAAATAATTACATTAATATTTTCAGAATTCATTATATTATAAATGTTTGTTTAAAATAAAAATATTTATGAATC
Source organism: Megalonaias nervosa (assembly GCA_016617855.1). NCBI lineage: Eukaryota > Metazoa > Mollusca > Bivalvia > Unionida > Unionidae > Megalonaias > Megalonaias nervosa. The sequence goes on from JAECUM010015517.1 coordinate 78,409, forward strand.
AGAATAATATTAATAAAATAAAGCATTTCTGAATCAAAATGATATTAATAAAATAAAATATTTGTGAATCAGAATAATAAAAAAATAAAATAAAATAAAAATAAAAATAAAAATAAAATAAAATAAAAATAAAAACAAAATAAAATAAAAATAAAAAATAAAATAAAAATAAAATTAAAATAAATAAAAATAAAATAAAATAAAATAAATAGAAATAAAATAAAATAAAAATAAAATAAAATAAAATAAAAATAAAATTAAATTAAATACAAAAAATTAAATAAAATAAAAAGATATTTATATATTATACATAAATATATAGTTTATATATACAAAAAATACAAAAATAAACATTACCGTTAGTAAGTGGTTACCCTCCATTGGGGCCCCTTCATTGCCTTTGTGCCTTTGAGGGGTCCTTACATTATTGTCTCTCCTATGACGTTCATGGGGCACCCAACTAGGCCTTTTCTTTTTGGCAAACATTCTTTCTGAATGTTCCTGTCTGGGTAACCCTTCAAATGAGGTAGAGAGAATGTTCATTTTAGAGAGCTTCATATTGCGAATTTAATGACCCCCCCCCCAATCAAAACCCGGGGTAAGTGCAAAACGCACTCACCACGTTGTTGAACGTGATGAGAGATCATTAAATCCTTGGAGCGAAGCTCTCCATTCTTTTTAAAAATCGCAATGGCAGTCCAGAGCCTACCCGTCGATTTTGTCCGTGACGGGAACCGAACTCAGGGCGTCAGTATGAGAATCCAGCATTCTAACACTGAGCTATGAAATTCAGTTATAAGTACATGTTAAAAAAATTATCATGTAGTTACCAAACAGCATTACATTTTCTGATTTTGAAAACACGAAATTTTGCATTTACATTTTCTGATTCTGAAAGCGTTATTATATAAACCGAGAAATACATGATTTTTGATTAAAAGATATTTTCTATATAAATCTGTTTGTACAGAAAAACGAAATCCTAATGTGCTGAATACAGAGTCTGTATATAAATCAACCGTCGCCAAGGATACTAAAACATCGATAGTCAGTTAGATGAACACATGCCAGATGGTAATATATTACTGCTGTCTAAATATAACTTGCTGATGTACATTTATTCACACAGTTGAGATATGTGAGCCAACAACGTTCTTCATTTGTGATAGAGCAAATTCTCTACACACAACACACATCATTATTATGAACGATGTATTTATTATTTGTATGAAATTATGATGGACGAAATAACACATAAAATAAGGAGAGATATTCACAAGCAGAATAAGAAAATATTACTGTCATATAACATTAACGTAGTACAACAAGCACGACAACTGCGTGATTTACTAAGTTATGCCTGACGGAGTTGTCTCGCTTAATCATCTGATACCATAACTATATATTGAAATGTGATTTTTTTGTCCAAATTTTTTTGAAAATGCAGATTTTGTGATATTATCTGCCACGTATTTTACTGAAGGTGGTACGATATTAAAATGTTACCAGCAGAATTAATTGATTTATATATAATTTCTTGGCCAGTCTCTGTATTTACAGATTTAGGAGCCCTTGCGTATCGTGCGCCGCCGCCAGAATTTCCAAACATACAATTTTGCCTTTGTGTAACAATTCGCAAGTTATCAAGCGAATTATCAAGTTTACTACCATTGATGTGATCGATTACAAGTCCGTCTTTGATGACTCCATGAAAACACTCGAACACGAACCTATGTGATAAATATCTTTTTTTCTGGTCAGCAGTAAATCTAAGATAACCCAATTTTTCAACAGTGCCTACTGTTTTATTTTTAATCTACAGTGCCTAATTACACCATCACGGGATGCTCCATTTATATAATAATATTATTTGTCTAAATCATTATTTTGAAAATCTGGCGAGATAATCTTCTGCGGTTTTTATAGGAGATTCACCTGACGATGTTAAGGTGTTATTTTTTTATCGTAATATCGTTTCAGCTCTCTGTATTTTTTACCACCACATTGCACACACAGCTGAGTTTTTCCTCTGACTCCAACACCACACCGCACACACGGTTTTGGTCCTAGACTGCCATGTCTAACGCACTGCATGTGATAACCGCAGAATTCGTTTACGCAAGTTTTGTTACAAGGAGAAGTATATCCGATTTTGAGCCAATGGCGTTGATTCTTTGTTTGAATCATATATATATATATATATATATATATATATATATATATATATATATATATATATATATATATATAAAATTAAAATTCAATTTAAATATATATTTGTCTTAATTATAATAATGCAGGAATTATCCACAATTGAACTTTATGGAGCTAGATTTGATCTTGACAGACTGCAGAAATATAAATTTAGTTTTTTGATGCAAGATCTGGTTTTAGCGAATAAGGATATAACTAAACGTATCCGTGAAGCCAAGAAGGAATTTCGCGACGATGGTTAGGCTCATGTGTGGTCGACATTCAGAATTGGAAATACTGTCGATGTACTGAATGACAAACGAGGAAGAGAGATTATTCACTACCTTGATGTTCAAAGATATTTTATTTTAATAAAATTTATTGTAAATACAGACGACGACACTTGGATTATCCGTGACAAACATGATCCTGTCGGCATGCAGTCGGGAAACAATATTGTTCTCGGTAAAAATTCCAAACCAGGAATACTGACTGGTATTGACAAACTGTATTATGAACGAGTTAATCCTGTGACTGCAGCTGTGTACGCAATATATCCGTTAAATAATAAACCTAACGTTAATGATCTCAAACCGATGAAACTGTCAAGAATAAATTGTGTAGCTGAACGGGTTACAGAACACTTCACAAACGCAATACGCGGAAACGGTTTAACAGATTTACGACGTAAAAAAATGAATACATGGGCAGAAGCAGTTAAAGATACTGGAGCGTCTATCAGCGACGTTGCTGAGCTGGGAAAGAAATTAAAATTCCCAATAACAGTGAAGACGTTAACTGGAGAGATTTTGTATAAATCTAAATATGAATCAAGAGGAGCTTCGATAGATATTATTGATCATAACGCACATGCATGGACTGTGGCAGTAACAATATTTCCACGAGACAGAACGGTTAAGTTTTATAATGGTCATATATTTGATTTTATCAGAAATATCAGTAAAAGTGACCTTGTATCTGTTTGGCTGTTTCAAAGTTCGGAATGTGATTATCATGATCAGTTTGTACGGTCTAATGGTGATATTTATCGTACAGAACCTCTCCACGAAGAAATGAAAAATCTCGCATTAAAATATACCCCTGATGATATTAAGGTTGGACAATTACTGAATAACTGTTTTACCGTTCCATCAGTTGCTGCTCACGCTGCTCAGGAGAAAAATTCATGGAAACCGACACGATTGGAATTTCTTGAAGATGTCCAACACAGTTGTGTGGAATACGGACACGGTGGATTGTGGAATACTAAATACGATTATAGAGACGTTATCTCAGTTGATATGGTTGCATGTTATCCTGGAAGTTTTCTTGGATACGGAGAGTGTTCTGGATACTTTAAGAGATTTGGACATCCGACACACGAGATGACCAGAGTTGCGATAAACGGACCCTTACCAGATTTTGACTTAACCGGATTCGCCTGTATAGAGTCGTTCGAGTTTTACGGGAATCTCCATCCGATTGTTTATGCGTGGTTTGGAAGGCATTTTTCAGAAAAATGTTGGGCTCCAATAGTACTATTACAGTACATGCTTGATACTGGAATTTTAATATCGTTAAAAGTGAGTGAAGCAATTATATTATACCGCGTGCAGAAACACGTTTGGTTGCCAGAACCGGATATATTTTATATTAATGATGCTAGGAGAAAATTTCCTAATCTTAACGAAGATGATATTGTTAAAATTACTAATAATATACGTAAATGCAGGAAAAAACGCGATGAGAAACTTGCAAAAGATCTCGGCAGAAAAATAATCGGTAAATTTACGCAAGGAGGATCATATGATTATAAACGACATTGTACAAGATTAATTATGGACGATGCTGAACTCGATTTTATAATTGCTGATACAACGGAGACAAACACATTTATAAGTCGCAGTAATGCTTATTTATCAGACGGAACAAAATTGGGTACAATTGTGAGCTATACTGATGGCGAGTCAACGCAGTTTACTCATTTCAGATCTTGGATGCTCGCGTACGTTTCGATAAATCTATTAACAATGATAAACAGATTTCCTCTGATTGCAGTCAGAGTCGCGACTGATTCATTTTATATAAATAAAAAATATGCGGATTTGTTAAAACAACTGCATATTAACAATCATGCATCATGGGGCGAATGAAGAATAAAACATGAAGATATACTTAGTTATTCTGAATCTACCGACGTTGAAATTAAAGAAATATATTACAAGAATAATCAAATATCAGAATTGTCATCGACAACGTCTTTGTTGCCATCTGTATATGATCCTGTGGCTAGACATAAAACCGTTTATCTTAATGGGTGTGGTGGTTCAGGCAAATTGAATTATTTAATTATTGTTCAGATATGATTGTTTTAACACCGACACATAAACTCGCCAGAGAAATAAAAGAACGAGGAATCAAATCTCAAACTTATCATAGTTTCTTCAGATGGTGCGGAGACACATGGAATCCATCGCGGATGGGTGAGAAATACATTCATAAAATTATTATATGGGATGAGATTTGCACGGTATCGCTGGAGGTATTAAAAATATTTCTTGATTGGCTGTTATTGAAGAATACTGCTGTGATAATATGTGGCGATCATGGTCAACCGCCACCTTTTATTGGATCGTCTCCACATGAGTGGCTGAAAACATTTGTAGATTATTACGAAGAAATAAATGATGACCATAGAGCTATTGATAAATCACTGAAAGAGTTTAAAAAGTTAATAAGACTACAGCCAGATAAAATACAGTGTGAGATAATGCGTAAAGTAATTCCAGAAACTCCTATGAATGAGTTTTGGAATTTATGATGACCTGCTGATTTGATAGTTGCAACTAGAAAAATAGTTCGCGATACACTTCAACAACAATTATTTACGTTACATAAAGAAAAATTTTCAAATCTACCTGTACCATTGTGTTATCGCCCAGCAGATACTCGACGACAGAATGTTGATGTTGAGATTCCTGGTGGTGGAATACAAAATCGTGTGCTAAATGATATTGTTTTAGTTGTTGCTGATGTTGTTGAGAGCGCGTTGAGCATGGATAAATCGCCGTGGACGTTAGGATACGCTATAACGATTCACTCGTCACAGGGATTAACTATTACTGATACAATATTTGGATTGTCGATGATCGTATTGAGTGGTCAAATTTAGTTTATCTCGCAGTCTCGAGTCAGAAGAATATCTCAACTATACAGGGTTATCATGGATTGCGTAATAACCGAAGAAATCACTAACAACTTTGTCGTCATCAAGAAAAAATTAGCGAGCTATAAGCAATGTGACAAAAAAAATAATCGCGACTTTGATATGGATGCTGAATTTATTATAACACTAAAACAACGACAGAATAATCATTGTGCAAGTTGTAACGCAGTAATGTTGTGGCAGTATTCGAATAATAATCCAAGACAATTTACCGTTGATAGAATTAATAGTAGTCTTGGTCACACACGCGAAAATGTGATGCTGACCTGTCTTGAATGTAATCGACGTAGAGGTGCAAGTTTACAAAAGTTAATGCGGTGGTAATTGTGTGTCTTTAGGAATGATTTGTAATTGTTCGCGTACAAATCCACGCTGAGAAGCAGTTGAATCTAATCTGTAGATTGCAGGTCTACTTGTGGACCTTACCACGCTGGAAATTTTATGTGTGGTCACAATCCAGATAGGATCAGTTGCTCTCTTTTTACCTCCTTCAAGTTCACCAGGTTCATATAAATATTTTACGGTCACATTACCTAGTACTGGTTAAGAGGAAGATTCACGTCGGCGTATTGGTATATATTTCTTTGTGATCGCATTAGAAGGTTTCATAGATGTTGCACGAGTAATTTCATTATTTAACGCAGATATCACACTTGGTAACCTTGCAACCCATTCACGAGATCTCTCCATGGACTTAAAGTCAGTGGATATTTCCTTTGCATATTGATATCCAAATAACCGCTCAGCAAGTGTTCGATTAAATCGTTCAACGATTGCCTGATCACGGTGAATTTCAGTGTGTCCTCGTCTGATTTTAACGTTGTTTTTCATCAACGATAATACTGCACCAAGAAATTCTTTGCCAGGATCAACTTGTAATAGCTGTGGCCATCGTAGATCACCTTGTGGTCCGGATCCTCGTTGATAAATTCGTTCAAGCGCAGATGCAACTTCAGTTGCTGTCTTTGTTGACAGTGATTCTGCTTCTTCATATCTACTTGCAACGTCAACGACAGTTAACGCGTATTTGTATGTGCGTGATTGACGTCTACCAATTTTAATGGTATCATGTGGTAAAAACAAAATATCTGCTTGATGAACTTCATTGGGAGTTCTGACATCAAAATGTGCATACTGAATTTTTTTAGCTGGTGGTAGATACATTTGCCATATTGCCTGTCGTGCTAACCATGTTGCAGCAACAGCACGTGAGACTTTTGATACTTCAGCAAGGTTACTAATTGCTGCTTTGCCTCTCCAATATCCTCTTGGGCTATAATAAACAGATTCCATTATAATAGTTATCTATGATTAATTACCAGCTCCTAGCACTAGTTTACCTTTCATAGCAGATTTTACTAGGAAGCTAGCAAGTTTTTCTCTGAGAGATTTATTTTTATGGAATTTAATGCGTGAATCAGCTTTACATCTGCAATATGTCGTTGTTTCAAATTTGGATTTTTATACGCGACATCATGAACGTGACACGCTTGATCAATCGTGTTTATTGGGTACTCTCCAGGTCTTGGTTGATCTCGTTCGTCAAGTCGAATATCAAATCGGGGTCCTGGACCACAATAATTATAGCCGGGTATATGTTTCTCACCAGGATACTTTGCCCATGGAGCTCCTGGTAATTTACCTAACGAAGCAGCAATATCTCCACCTGTCTTTGTCGATGAAATAAATTTGTATGTTTTTTGTACCACATTTCACACACTTGCCTGTAAGTGCGTGCCTGTTATTTTTTGTTATTATTGTTGTTAATCCACTGGTATGGGTGGGTGCTCTACATCGAACACAATATAAATCCATATTATGTATTATATGGATATAATTGACTTCTCAGTGACACGAAAACAAGAGCCAGTCAAACATCATCCAGCGCTACCAAATTCCATCAGAGCAATTATACTTGGCCCATCTGGGTCTGGTAAAACGCAATTATTACTTAATCTGATAATGCGATAGCTCAAGTGGGATAAATTATATTTAGTAGCACCATCTGTAGATGATCAACGATGTTACGAAGTACTTAAAGATTTTAATAAAAATGCAAAGTCGCTGACGTGTCCTGATAAAGATAATGATGTTATTGATTTTATTACCGATATCGATGAAGCTCTATCAATTGATGATCTTGATGGATGTATCAATAATCTTGTAGTATACAATGATGTAATGCTGGACAAACAATCCAATCCAGCTCGGATATTTTCGCGAGGCCGTCACAAAAATACAGACGTGATTTATTTAACTCAGAAATACACACAAATTCGAAAAGTGATCATTGCAATATCTTAATTGTGTTTAATGGAGTAGATAATTATACTTTACAAAATATTTATTATACTTGGTGTTCAGGGGACATGGACATGATTAAGTTTAAAAACTTCTTTTCAAAAGCACAAGCTGTTCCGTTCGGATTTATAACGATAAATTTACAGACCCAAGATCTAGGTATCGTATAGGTCTGGATAAAATCTTTGGTTAATTATAGCAACAGGGAGGGTGAACGACCAGCGTTGAGTGACCAGCACGTAAACGAAACACACCATAAAACAAAAACGCGCGTCAGCGATGATGTAACAACATGATCTAACCCAATTAGAGAAATCTCATGGCCTGACAGAGGTTTTGGTTTAACGTTATTTGACCTTGAGATTTCATTTTCGTAGGAAGTTTTATTTTTCATAAATAAGGTCTCCAAACAAAATGGTCTGTTCACCCTCCCTGCTGCCAAAGCTGTGTAAATGTATTGAGGAATTAGGTCCTTATCTTTAATATTAACCCATTTCTTCTGCAAAATATTAAATATTAAAGTTGTCAAAGATTTCTTGATAGAGTGACTGCTTTCCATGCACTTGATACAATAGCAATAAGACTGGTAATAGATACCAACAAGACTGGTAAAGTATCTTTCAGGGTGTAAGTATTTTGCATACAGAATATGCACGGTCGTGGAAAAATTGTAACACTTTTGATAATGGTCGGTCAGATGGATAGCCCATGCATTACAGTAATTATAAATTCATATACCTATTCGCGTGATAGTTATTTGATACAGGTACTTGACAGATCTATGACTGACCAGAATGTGGTTATTTTCATGTAAGAAAATCGATGCCATGTTAAATCTGAACATATAAATAGGTCAAGGTGTCATGAACCTGACCTACTTAACTACACGTTATTATGTAATATATTATACAAAGTCTGGAGTATGGGGCGGAGGGAGTGGTAAGTTGGAAGGTTGAATGAACAACACTTATCTGACTGCTGGGGTTAGGTAGGTGGAGCTTGGGGAGTCGTCGGTTCTCGAATCTTATGGAGCACATACCCCAAAACAACAAAAAATAATAATAATAACATCAATAACAGCAACAAAAAACAAAAATAAACAAACAATCCCCAAACACCCTCCAAAAGAAAAACAAACATGTACGGTACAAGTCTCAAACTCCGAATCTGAAACAACATCATTCCGGATTCAGAGTCTTGTTTTAGTTTTGTTCGGCTCGCCACTAACACTATACGAGTCAGGTAGAATTAGTAAAGTGCTTCCTTGCTGTAATCTGAAAACGTCATTTATATTTTCTAGTGAAAATGGCTTTTCATCCTAATCCAGACGCAGACGAATCATTTGATTATCTCTTCAAAATTGTGTTAATCGGGGATGCAGATGTTGGGAAAACCTGTGTTGTTCAGAGGTTTAAATCTGGGACCTACGTTGAGAAACATGCAAGCACAATTGGAGTCGATTTTACAATGAAAACATTACAAATTGATGGAAAGTTGGTAAAGGTAAGCATCTACAAGTCTACAAACAAAAATGTGCATGCTGTGAAATAAGGAAAGGTCTACATACAAAAATGTACACATTGTGAAATAAGGAAATAAATCAGCATACAAAAATGTGCATAATATGAAACAAAGAAACAAAGAAAAGTCTATATATGCGCACATCGTGAAATCAAAAAATAAGTCTACATTAGTAACAGCGGATGCATTTTTCAGAATTTTAGAATAAATAAATGAAATGTTTTCTGCATAATTCGAGACTGCTGAATCAAAAAATGATAAAATCTTCATGATATCTTTTCAGATAAATTCACAGGAAGCATTGAAACACATGCACCGTCCACCATTTTTACTTTTTGCCTTTGTCACTTTTGCAAAATCTTGAGCTCATGTTATTTCAAGATGACTTTAGCATATTTTCTTACATATGGGTATATAGAAATGTTGGGTGAATATTCAACTATAATAATAAACAGACGTTTCCTATGTTCCAGTTACTTTGGAAGCCTTTCTGTGCCTTTTTATCAAGTGCCCCCCACCCCATATGTTTATATGAAATACTATACTATTGAGACATACATGTTGAAGTTATATGTTGCTCTTAAAATTTAATGATTTATGCATAATTGTGTGCAGAATTCAAATTTGAACTCATCTTTATGATATTGTTTCAAATAAATTCACAGCATGCATTCAAACACATGCACCATCCACCAATTTAATATTGGTCTTTGGTCACTTTTTGCAAAATCTTGATCTCATGGTTATTTCAAGCTGAAATTTGCATATTTCTTACGTATGGTAATCTAGAAATGTTTTTTGAACATTCATGTTTAATAATAAATTTACTTTTTCATTGTTTCGGGTACTTCAGAAGCCTTTTTGTGCCTTGTTTAAGCATCCTCCCGCAATCATATTTTCATAAAATATAATCATGACAAGTCATGCACAAGTTTGAAATTATATCTTACTCTTAAAATAGGGCATAATCATTACAGTATTCTTGTACATGTATATGTTGATCTGAAATCACAGTTTAGTAGACAGCAATTGCCACTTTAGAATTAAATGATAATAAGATAGTTTGGGTCAATATTCATATCTTTAAAATTAATGAAAAAAATTAACAAACAAAAAAATAACTTACATTGAATACATCCACAATTCTACAAAGGATGTCAGTCAGTTGGATAAAATTCATGAAAAAAAATTCATCATTCACTTTTTCATACTGTATAGGTTTTCCATTAATTTATTATTATAGTAAATCTGCATTTCTGTGGTGTAAATAATATATGTTGCAATGTTAAATTTTGGATGTCAATGTTTTGTATACTTTTTTAACAATTCTGATCAATTTTGAGTAATATTATACAGTTGATGAAGCAGTATTAAATTGTGATATCAGACTGTGAGAGAAGAAACTGGAACTGAGTGTTCACGAATTATTTATGTTTTTAAAATTTTTTAAATAAAGTGATATGGTACAGATTGATTGTTCATTCTTTAAAATGTCAATATTCACAATAAATTGCATGAATTGATTTTCTTTTATTCAAAATAATTTAAATTTTACCACTTTTTGCCTAAACATGAAAATTTTAAATTAAATAGATTCTACCAATGCCTTTAGATATCACCCATCATTGGTAAATACAAGTCTGAGTCTAACCTTGAAAATACATTACACACCAAAAAGGTTTTTAACACATTTAGTATAATTAATGAAAACGCGTGTATAATCAGATTTTTTTATATAAATGTCAACAATGTCATAAAATGAGTTTTTGAACAAAATTTATGCTATATTGTTGCCATTATTAACATTTTCATGGATCCATCTGCTGGTAAGAGTTACCGTTCTTGCTAGCATGGGTGACCTATTACAAAACCTAATTCGGTGGTTTTCTGCAGATATTCTCACACATTATAGCATTATATTTGTAAAAGGATCTCCAAAGTATTTAAAAAGTAGTTGTAGGTCAGCATATATATTTGTTATTTAGTTTTGCTGCATTTTGAAAAATGATATTCTCGTTTATTTCTGCTGAATATGTTGTACAAAAGGCCCAATGTCATATATGCTAAATATAGACAGTTGATCTTTAAACCATGAATACATTCGGATGTAATAGTGTTGGCTTTTTACATAGGAAAGCGGAGAAAGTACCAGGGGTAATGAGGTTGATATTTTGAGAAAATGTAAATGTTGATCGCAAGCACCCTCTAGTGTCATCCCTGATTGCTATCTGCATACAGAAATGTGCATATTATGAAATGAGAAAAGCCTAAGACGAGCACAAATGACTTTACTTGGAGCAACTGAATAATGTAGCACTAGTCCAAAAGCCTTGAAATTCTATCACTGTAGTAAGAATGTCAGAATATCTGAGAAAAAAATAAAATAAAATTACAGTGCAGATGTATATAATACAGGCAAAGTAGGCAACACATTTTCTACAAAAAGTTATAATATTTTTAGATGCCACTCAAAATATTTGTAAAAGTCATACCTGGTCTAAAAATAATGAGTGATTATATCTGTCGGCCATTGTAGCATGTACTGTAAGGGCAATAGTTCCAAAGTAATCCAGAAGAAATCACTAACAGCACCAAATTCAGAAAGATTCTATTTCCACTTTCAAGGTTTGGTATACACGGATACTGTATAGTTGGTGAATGTTTCAATCCATAGTGTTTTATAAGAAAAATAATAAACAGTGGAGCCTGTCTTTATTTCTAAATCTATAAATTATTTGTGCAATCTTGGATTCTCATCTTTGTTAGCAAATTTCAAAATTCCCAAACTCAAATTATCTGCCTTTGCTATTTATGTATGATTATGTTCACAACAATAAATCAAAACACCGCTTTGGATGCGGGAGGTTGGTTGGGTTCGAACCCTGGCCGGGTCATACCAAAGACTTATAAAAATGGTACTAATAGCTGCCTTGCTATGCGCTCAGCATTAAGAGGTTAGGGTTAGGCATGGTCAGCCTGGTGTCAGGATAATGTGACTGGATGGAACATGATGCTACATGTCTGCGGCATGATGCCCCAGTGCTTGACATCACTATAAACTGCCACACTGCAGACATCGTAGCGATATGACTGAAAATTTTTTAAAGCTGTGTTAAAAACCCAAATCACACACACTGATTTTTGATATATAGCCCTTGATGTAAACATACAATAGTCTGCTATTTATTTTATCCACGATTCTCAGTGAATGGTCTAAAATAGAATACTAATGTGCAGGTCAAAATAAAATGACATTTTTTTCCGGAAAAAAAGCCCAATAAAAATTCAAAACAAATAAGGCGAATATGATCATGAATCCCATTTCATTTCATTCCCCAGTAAATAAATGAGACTCAGTACTCAAAAAATGTCTGATGGCCATCCAGTTTCTGTATTCTAAGTGATGTGCTCATTGGGTTTGTGAAAAAAATCTAATTTCCCTGAGAAAACTTCAATCACACTGATGAAGAGGGGATATTTTTTTCAGGTTGTTGAAAGACTAGCAAATTATTTAT